>UZAN01041669.1:16364-35157 GCA_900618425.1 Echinostoma caproni
TTAGCAAACCAAAACTGTGATACACGTGAGTATTAGCTTGTCCGTTTGCGGGATTAAATGCCACATCTGTGTAACCAAGAGCGAAACCAACCTGTGGAAGTCAACATTACATCTTTTTTGTGGTATGTCAATCATCTTACAAACAGCGCTCTCTACTATGGGGTAGCGGCAATACTAACGATGTCTCATTAACTGTCTTGAACTTTTCCTTGGTTTTCAGTTGGGGTGGGTCTTTTCTGAGATGCATCAGTGTGGACAAGTTCTTCGATAATTGTAGACAGCTTTCCCTGAAATTCCAAGTGGTTTTGCGACAGAGCCCTGAGTTTCCACCTGGCTGACTCAGCATTTCCAATCCATTTTAATTCTCTCCTGTAGACAAGCGCTTACACATTGCAATGCCAAATGACACCATGTTTAACTGAGGACGTCCATGTACATTCCTCACAAGGGTTGTCCAAGTGAACAGTGTCATGTTGCGCGTATAGGTGAAATCTAATTGATTAAATGCAATATTGCATGTTGGTTCGTCAATGATCCACTCGTTTATCAGTCACCAACCATCTCGGTTTCAGTTTACGCAACCATTGACGTTAGTATTTTCATGCACTGGCTTCGGTTGCCGTCTTTTGACTGCCTCTTTGAATAAAAGAGCAGAATGAAGATTGGAATGCTGAGAACGGAGTCAAAGAGAAGATAGAGAATTCATATTGACTGAGGTTGCAAGACTAATGAGTGAATGCACCAGTGTCACTGTTAATGTCTTCAATTATTAATTATAATGATCCCGCTGTCCCCATTTACGAAGCCTAACGGGACCTATGTGATCGAGTCCCCTGATTAGGGTGTTCATACACATACCAGGCCTTAGTTTAACCGCCCTGACCTATTTCAATGCGTCACCTATCTCGACAAAGATTGCTTGCCGTGACAATCTATTTGGCGACATGCGTAACATGCCCCAACCAGCTTAACTTGTGGAGGTAGACCACTTGCTCCAATGGACGACCACGATTACCTGAAACTACGCTTAACCTCAGCATTGCTTGTCCAGTTTCCCCACCAGACTTGTGCAATGCTGCGTGGACAGCGGTGTTCAAAAACCGACATTCCATCTTCATCCTATTTTTATAACGGTCAAGTTTTTGCACCGTCAAGCAGAACTGATCAAACCGCTGCAGTATACACTCTATCCTTAACAGGCAACGGAATGTCGCGATGACGCTACAGATGTCTCAAGTTGACAGATACCAACCGAGCCTTCTATATGCGAGGTGACACTTCATCCGTGATGCGTCCGGTAGGCGAGATATAGCTGCCCAAATAAAAAATTGTCCACTTGTATTACTTCCTCAGTTAGAGTGCGACTGGGTGCTGGGCAAACGCAATCCTGTAGCAACATTTTACACTTTGAAGGTGCAAAATGCATACCGAACATGGCTACACTGGCACTCAAACTATCCAGAAAAGCTTGCAGCCTACTTGGATCTTCACACAGTAGCACAATGTTGTCTAGATCAGACAGTCTGCCCTAAGCTCGGACTCGACTTCGGCCATTTGTATAAGGCGACTGTAATATTGAAACAAACTCTTCGGGCACAATCTTCAAAGAGAGGCAGCGCCAGAGTTTAGGGTGATTGACTGAGTCGAAAGCCGCTTTCGGATCGGGGAAGACAGAAGTGGTGGGTCTGCAAAAGGAGTGTCTATGTTCTAAAATTTGTCGAAGAGTGAAGAAAGAAAAATGCCAATGAGGAGATTAGGAGAGAATTTTCCAGATGATGTTGTTTAAACTAATTCCTCTATTTTTCTCGCGAGAGAATCTGTCGCCTTTCCTGTAAATCGGTAAGATGGCCGATTAACATAATTCAGTTGGAACCTGTTCTCTCTCCCACACTGTTCTCAGGAATTTGGGTAACTCCAAAACCAGGGCTAAACCTCCATCCCTAAAAATCAATAGGGACAGCCCATCTGGGCCGGAGGTCTTATATCGTTTGAGCAGTACGCTGTCCTGCCCTGTGTTTATTTACTGGAGTAACCTCTTCAGGGATGCGAATGGATAGTTAAGGGAGGCCAGGTATCCAACTAGCTGGCCTTGAGAGTCCGCTTTGCCTGACCTCTACCTATTATCGACCTTTCAGACATGGTTGGGTCTGCGGCTGTTAGAAGTCATCCCATGTAGCTCGCAGGTTCATGGAAGCGCGCAAACCAGCACACGTCAAGGTTTAGTCTCTTCGTGGTAGACTGTCGGTGTTCGAACATCGCTGTTTACACCACATTCCTTGATTCTGGTTGGGAAACAGGACAATCAATGCTGAGGTCAGGCGCAGGGTTTTAGGTAATCTTGGTCGCCCAATGGAGCAAGTGGTGGACCTCATAGGTTTGTGTTACGCATATCATTAAATGGATTGCTCTGGCGTGCGGTTTCATGAAGCATGTATTTGTTGAAAAAACATCAAAGGCGGTCAAACTATGATCCGGTATGAGGGTTTGAAAACCCTGACCATGACGGTCGGTCATATAGGTTACCTTGGGTTCCTCAGATTAACAATACGGGATCATGGTCACCTGTGGCTAGAGACACTGGCTTAGGTGGCTGACTGTCGCCGGTGCATCTATTCTTTAACCGTGTAATCCCTGTCTATACTTTTTCTTTATCATCTCTTGAGTCTACTCCGAACATTCCAATCTTCCTCTCTTCTCAAAATGAATAGTCCAAAGACAGCAACCAAAACTGACGCACGAAGGTGGATATTTGATAGTTGTAAAAAGTTAAGCCGAATCGTCTGGTCCCGTTTACCTTCATTTCTTGTAAATTTTGTTCTGAAGAATGATGGTTGTTTTGTCAGAATAAACACTGCGTTCTGGAGCACTAATGACTGAGCTTTCATCCGGCTTCAGTAGCACGATATCCTCGTTTCCTCCGAGAACAAGGTTGTTCGCTTGGATTCATCCACTGGCTGATACAAAAAGAGAAAGATTATCATGCTCCAGTTCCATGAACGGCGTACTCTGTATTGTGTCGAATGTACGCTGATAGCAAACGTGGGAATAGTGATGATTCAAACCGGCCAAAGACTCGCCGAAGCAAGCCGAATTCTTCATAGCAGCAGACGAAGCATTAGCATAGTTGTTGGAGCAACTTAAATCCTCTTGAACTACAATACCTGAGTCCTTTTCGCTGGAAGTATGTGGTAGCTGCTGGTTCCCGAGGAAATACGAGAATTTCTGCTTGTGGCGTAGGAACAGGACTCTGCATTTAGAAACATTAAGTTCAATCTCGTTCTCCTTAGCCCATTGATAAGCTGCATTGAGTGATTCTTGAAGTGTTTGAGAACCCTCTGGTTCTGTTACCGTGTTCCAGATTTTGGCGTCATCTACAAACAGTATTGTTTTTGAGCCTAACACTTTCGGTAGATCATTTACCAAGGCGAGGAACAGACGGGGACCGAGTACGGACCCTTGTGGAACACCGCGGGTGGCTTTGATGGGTCCGGATACAATTAGAAACACGAATTGATATGTTTCGTTGATCGAGGAATGCTTTGATCCACTCAAATGCGAAATCTCGAACGCCATAATTATAGAGCTTCTGCAGTAAAATTTTGTGATTCACTCGATCAAATGCTTTCGCGAAGTCCAGATAAATCACATCCACCGCATGCCTTTCGTCAACTGTACTGGTACATTCATCTCAAACGAGAAGCAGGTTCGTGGTGCAGGATCGCATTTGCCTAAACCCGTGTTGAGCTGTCGAGAGAATGCTTTTATCTTTCGGGATGTTCCATCAGAGAGTCAATTGTGGCCGATTCTCAAGCAATCATTTGAGTGGATCAAAGATGCAGATCAGTTATTCATGTGCTGCTTAATATCAGAAAATTAGAAAGTCGACTTTTTTGAGGCTTGGATGCATCTGACCCACGAAATATTGTCAGTAAGTCATCACCTGGGGGATTTAAGATATGACAAATACCGTGACTGATAGATAGTACATGTAAAAGGAGAACCGATTTGTTCAATCTTGTCTGACATTCCTCTTTCAATATTCAGTTGTTCCTTGTTCTAGGTCTGCGTTTGTCGCTCGCCATAAATGCGAAACCTATCATGTGTCCGTAACACACCAGTTTTCGCGGTCCCGTAGTGCTCCGTGTTGGCTCCCCAGTATTCGTTTACAGGACATGTTTATTCGACAGTCGGAAGCCAAATGTCATGTAGTTCTGCCGTGGATTTTACTCCCTTACAGATCCATCGCCGTTTATAACGGTGTAACCGGTTTACGTCGACCCACACTGCAGTTAAAGTGATAACTTTTTGACTGAAAATGTTGTCTACAATGGATAAATAAAGCACACTTGCTTTCAATGGACTTGAGAGAGGGAGAGTAAAAATGAGAGTATAGTATAGTATAAGACAATAAGATAACCGATCACGTGGGTTCGGATCATCACGTCCAGATCAACAGAATACACTCTTACACCCATCAAGGAGATCTGATGCTTCCTCATCCGTTCTTTTATTTTATTTTGTCCGGATCTAGTTCGCTATATTTGATCAATCAAGAAGAGGCTACACACCGCAACAGTATAACTACACACACCTCGGTCAGGCCTTCGCTAGCCAGTTACACGAACTACGTGTGAGGTGTTTGGAAATGAAATAAGCTTCATGAATACGGTCCGAGTTGAGGAACGCGCGCGCTCAAAAACACACATACGCACATCATATGGATCAAAATTTTAGTCGTAGCGCGCGATTTCACTCAGTGCCTTTTTTTTGTAAATCCATTTTCGTTTGAGCCATCATCAATCACGGGGTCCTCGTAAAATAGTCTGAATCAGGACAATGAACAGTTCACATTTCCGTTTTGCTTTTTTATACAGTTGTAAATAAGATGCGTTTCATTAACAGTCAAGCGTAAGTTCGTTCGCATTCGCGAATTCAATTTATCCCCAGGGCCACCAAGGATTGAGAGCCGTCAGTTGACTTCTCTCGCTAGTTTACAAAATTCGTGTTTGTGTGGTACAATCATGCTCTCGCCTCTGTCATCAATTCATGATCCTGTTAGCTTCAAGCCCCAAGCCCACCCATTTCACTAGGTGTTGCCCGTTTTTCCTGCTTATTTCGATATTGAATTTCCCGCTTGCATTACATTCGATAACGTTTTAATCCTTTTTCTTTGTTACCTATGGTAACAATGTGTTCATAATATCCGGTTAGTGGGTCGAAGATGAGGAATTCAATAGGCATTACAAAATCAAGTCCACTAGAGCAGTTCTAATAATAAGTAACTAAATAACTACAATGAGTAAAGATCTCTGGGAATGAACATGTGTGTGATCGAATTACCTTTGATCGCAGGTAACCTCGTTGTCATTCGGTTCAGTACGTCCCCTAACCGAAGGGACCTTATGCAATTTGCCGCTGCAAATTCCGTGACTCAGATTATCGGTTATCATGAATTGGTCCTCTTGACTGTGAGATCCACCCCTTCGTCTATTTGTCAGATAATAGAATGTAATCAAAGTTTTCGTCGCTTTTACATCAGAAAAGCAACGGAACAGCCATCATTATCTGATCCTCAAACTCAATAGCATACTATGCATAAACCTCAGGAAAAATATCCTCACGCGCATTTCTACTCTGAACAAAAACCATACATGTTAATGGTGCTTTGTGCGGTTCGTTACTCCAGTTGCCGGCTCTTATTAACGAGCAGTAGATCATGGTGACTATAGGGTTTTCCCACACTATTGTTGTTCAGCACAGTAGTGCTTAGTAAAGAGAAGTTTCAGAATTGAACGACTAACTGTGTTCACAGGTAACTCCCGGTTTTGAAATCAGGTGTAAGTGTTCATCTACGGAAAACTCAGTGGGGTTAACATTCATCGCATCGCAGACGATGCGATTCTTTTGTTGTACAACACATATGCGTTACATGTCGTCTTATCGAACATATTCATCTTTAAACCGGAAATCTGTTTGAACTAAAGTCCATTCGAAGCGTGTGACAGAAAAAAAGTCTACCTCTGATAATCTACCAGTCCATTGTCCGTTGCTGTCGTGCTGTTCTCTGTCGTTCAGAGAGAGAGAGAGAATTTCCTTTTCGAGGTCATTAGTAGGCGTATCCATCTTTTTTTCGATTTCCGTCACCCTTACACATTCTTGCTTATTCTCTTACTTTTCATGTTTCTCATCAATCCGCAAGCTGGCTAACTTCCTTTCGATTACTTCCCCATAGACGGTAATCGAAAAGAACTATGTGCGTGTCTTTTTATCGTATATACCGTGATCAATACAGTCACATACACACACAAACACAAGCACAAAGAAAAACCATTGATTTTGATTTTTTTTTAATTTCATAAAGTTAGTAACCACACATATTTGATTGACCGATTGACCGCGCACTGTTCATCAGAGTGATGAGATAAAATATGTCATTCAGACGGTGTTGACTTAGTGGATGGGACCGGTGCGTCGTGACTACGTTGTGAGCTCGCTTGTCTACAATCAGTACTGTGTACTCAACCTTATATTATTCATTCACTCGATACTGTAGCAATCGGTATTATCAAAATATTTCTTGATGTGTCTTTACTACAGACCTTAATATAATTAACATTTAACGCGGTGAACCACCTAAGCCTGTCACTCGCCATTGGAACTAAACCAAATCGTCGTTCTAAATGACCCAATCAAACTGTAAGTTTGGATTAGTAGCCAAATAGTGAACAAGCCTTTCCCGAAAACCGCATTCTAGTGTGTACTGCAGCTTCACTTATCCACAGCCCACTTGACTAGGCATTCTCCTCAGGGACTGTAACCTTGTTTGCTATCATTTTCTAATCAGCTTATAAGTCTCTCTTTGATTATGAAACCATAAACGGTGTTACAGACCAATTATAGTAAACTTCTGGGTTTCTGTTCGTAAATAAGCTGTTTTGCCACTGGGTTTCCGTGCTCTACTCACATCCACGATATCTGCAGAGCGACCAGACGAAAAATGCTGGGGTTAGGCGCAGAGTTTTAGATAACCTTAGTCACCCCCTGGAGCAAGTGGTCGACCTCCATATATTGCATTGACTCGGGCATGTGTTACGCTTGTCACCAAATCGATTGCCAAGGCTTGTGATGCTAGCCGAGGCAGGCAGTGGGTGGAAAAAAGCCAAGGTTAGTCAAAATAAGACCTGACCAGAAGGTATGAAAACCCTTACTGAGAGACTCGATCATATAGGTCGCGTTAGGCTCCCTGGTTGGGACCTCGGAATCGTTGTAATCAAAGGTTAGAGATACTGTCGATCACCGTGAATGTGACGCGTAGAGTTCAGACGATGTTTGGTCCATTCATGTGTTTCTTTCTAATAAGTCAATGAGAGATTTATGTCAGAACTGGATGCGAGGTTCTAATGCAAACGGAATTAATGTGAAATAGCGTATGGACACTAATTTGAAGCTTCTAAAAATGAGGAATGCGTTGTCATGGTAATTTTTTTCATTGATCTAACGATTATCCATCCAAATCGTTCCATGCCAATAACAAATAGCCATAGCTCAACATCTTCTGATGACGCAACACCAGATCGACCGAAGCATGGTGTTTCGGATTATCTACAAATCACGAATCGCAAGATTGCTACGGTTTACAGAAGCGATTGCTATCAGTCGATGGAAGCCCCCCTTGTGTCAACAAAAAGAACTTTGTTAGTTTATCCTTACCCTGGTGACAGTCTATTTAACCCCTCCCCCCTTTTATGTTTGTCCGTTTCATTGTATTTTACTCTTCTTTGTTGCCATGCTAAATTCCTATATATTTGATGTTTTTTCTGCAGTATGCACCATGTTGAGATGCAGCGAAATCGTCTTGGACATAAATCGTGCAGTATTGCAATTCGGTCTTTTCTTTTGAAATAGAACAAAGAAAATGGTTTTTATAGGAAATCGGAATTATCCTTGCTCTGATTTGAAACAATGGAGTGTTATGGATTTCTGCAATCGAACAACAGTGTGCTTGCGATCGTGATGTTAGGTGATATTATGTGAAATTTAGTAGTTAGCACAGTAGTTGTTACGGGCGTCATACGAATGACTTCTGAGGGAATCATTTGTGACCTTCTCAATAATGTCTGATGTTGACGAAATACACTTGATTTTCATATTGTGTTGGAATAATTTCTAGTTTACTCCTCAAGACTGAGTTTTCTGAAGCTGAAACTTGTTTGTTTGTGCATGCGACCTCTTTTTTCAAGTAGTGAATAGTCAACTTCACATACGTGTGTGCGCACTTCAGACTGTTTAGTCTCTACCCTAACTTTGCTTTGAAAAATGTGTTCTTTTTTCTCTCTCCACCCATTGTTTATGTACATGTACATTTGTTTCTATGAAACACACACAGGACCTATCCAAATCCGCCCCGCCAGATTATCCGGAGGATAACTGTGAATCCGGGCCAGCTATGGTCGCTCATTTACTTGGACAAGATTGTGCCGATTTGGACGAGGCGACCTCTATGCTTCGAGCAGCCAGTCTACGGGATTCAATCAACCAAGCTCATCATCCGCGCCCCGAGCTTTCGGCCAGTTCTCCGACACCGTCACTGAACATAGGACCAGCCAAGGACGATATGGTTGCTTTAGGGAGCGAGCTTACTGCACATACTGAACCACAACAACAGCAACAACAACGGCCGTCTAGCATCGGTTACTCCAGCCCCTTAGAGAAACGACGCGCCTTAGATAATGACAGTTCTACCTCCAGTGGCCGGCAGCGTGCACGTACCACCCCGACCACTTCAGCTGCTTTACGCGCATATCAAAACCAGCACAAACAACAGAATCCTTCAGAACGATCACAGCAGCCAGATCCATCGCACGAAGAAGGCGAGCGAAAATGCCCTACGGTGTTCCGATGGAATGGTGGTGGACGAGATATCTACATTAGTGGAACGTTCAATAATTGGGAGACGCGTATCCCAATGGTGAAACGGTGAGTTTCAAACAGGGTAGATTGGTCCGCATTTGTCGCCTGTATCGATGTCTTAATCTATACTCTCTGGTAAACAACTCAGTGTAGCTGTTGTCCGAAGTGCTCTATGCATTTTATTTCCTAACTGTGACCAGCGGTTTGCACTTGTTTTCGCCCACTGATCAATTAACATCTCGTGTTCAAACTTGACCAGCCCGTACCGGGTAATATCTAATCTGAGTACAACCTTTTCTTTTCCCAGGAAGGTCTATAGTTATGATAGTATGCTTCATTGAGATCCATTATTGAGCAGATGCACACTGAGCGGTGGTTTGCTTGCCCCTGCTACCAGGTGGACTATACAAAATGACTCACTGAAGCTGCATTGTTGGAGGCTCAAAGAACCGATCTAACGTAGTCAACCGATGCACGTTGAGTGATTTTTTTATTAATTGCCATCTGTCTCCTCTAAGAAACAAGCTAATTAATTCAGAAGAGAAGAAGCAGTTGATCGGTCTGTCCTTTCTCACTCGATGAACGCATGATTGGATATCCAGAACCCTCTCGAGTGTGAGACAGATCTTTACACTTCACTAGATTGTCTGTCTATCTCAAACTGAACATCCCCAGCTCTATGCCTATCTCTGATTCACTTCATTAAGTGTACGGCTCCAAAGGCCCCAAAAAACTACCGGATACCCAACAAACACGTTTGATCACTGTTCCAAAATCTCGGAAGACCGGAAGCGATTGACCACAAACACATCTCCAGGGTCACTTGTTTCAGTCAGAGGAATCGATAACCTTGGTGTTCGTGTTCACTGAAGCAAAGCAATTGATTTTCAATTCCTGGTGGATGAAATTATTGGCATAAATGGAGTGATTAAAGTACACAATTCCGCCCTCTCTCATACGAAATATGGAGCAGTCATGAGCAACTATCCATAAGCAGTTCTCTCATCCATTGTTCTTTTTTCCTTGTTCTCAGATAACCCCAGAGCACGATTTTGTAACGGACCAGAAACTGATCACTAGAGTGTTACTGAACGAAGTTGGATCAAACCCGGGTTCTCCCTTCCCCTAGCTACATCGATCGTTACTCAGTACCAGATTCAACCACAAAATTTCTGTAATCCCAATGTTTGAAACGCTTGAAGTTGAGGCAGGCTGTTTTCACATCCCACAGTCGTCGAATGTAGTACTCTGGAGGGACAAATTAAACTAAATAGGGTGGTGATGACCCAGTGGTGTAGTTGCTGTCACCCGCGTGCTTTGGACCCTATGGTCCGAGGTTCAAGCCCCGCCACCCGACTTTGGTGGTTGGCACCTCTGCTGTCGTCCGGTTCAATACCACGCCTGACCTATCGGGGTTTTAGGTGGTTCACCACTCCAACTCCCGGGGCTTAGGTTGCCGGTTTCCACCACGAAACACCAAGTCCTCGTGACTATGGGGTTCACCCCGTCAGCTGTTCACCACACTTAGGTATGCAATAAAATAACTTTTCATCGTTCACGTTTCTGTAGTTTCGCTGCCTAATGTTCGCGGTATTGTCGATATTCGAATTGCAGAAAATGCCAAAATGGAGGGACCTCAGTGCTGGTATCCTGATTGACTTATGTTTGCAATTTGTTGGTTCATTTAGACTCCAGTTTAATTAATTGGATATCTATGTTCATTCATCGCATTGATGCACACGCTTATTGCCCAGTGAGAACAAATGTCTCAGTTTCAGTTTGTACAGCCCATTAACCATGCACTTTCGTGCGCCGGTTTTGATTTCTGTCTTTTGGCTTCCCATTTGGATGAAACAGTGGATGGACGGGAAAGTTAAAAGTGGTGTCGAACAGAAAGTGGAGAATATCAGTAGACTAAGATTGCACAGAAATTGAGAACATGCACAAACGCCACTGTTCACTACGCTGAACCATAGCACTCAATATCTCTAACATTTGATTACAATGGTCCCGAGGTTCCCATCCAAGGAGCCTAACCGGACCTATATAGCCGAGTCTCATGGTCAGGGTGTTCATACCCTCTTGTCAGGTCTTAGTTTGACCACCCTTGACTTTTCTACACGCACTACCCGGCTTAGTAAACATCGCGCACCGTGGCAACCTATTTGGCGACATGCCTAGCACATAACTCAACCAACGTAATCTGTGGAGGGCCACCGTGGTTATCTAAATCTCTATGCCTAATTCCAGAATTTCTCGTCCGGTCGCCATACCAGATTCGCACAATGCGACGAAGAAAGCGGTGTGCGAACACCAACAGTCCTGCTTTTGTAAGGTCTTCTCTACCCTATTTTTTTCTTCCTTTGATTGCATTTATATAATGAAACAAACAATTTCCCCGAAAGGCGAAAAAAGCGGCAAGTGACGAAAGCGGCATCACACAGAGCGAGGAAAATGATGGGATTCAAACTCACACCCTCCGTAGCAATAAATTGATGATCTGGATCGGTTGACCATCACCACCCTTGGTTTTAATTAAATTGGTGATACAATTTTTACTTTTCCCACGGCTAGCGTAGTTTTCCTGAATTTTCTCACTCGGATTCAATGAAATCTGGTCTATTTATTGTAAGTTTCCGCAGTGTCATTATGTATTAGCTCGTTAGTGGCTAAACAAACCTTCGTTCCGTCGATCCTCTGAAGCGTAACCACCGACTGTAGCTCGTACTGTTGATAGTGACCCTTGAAGATGCCACTGATGGAACGTAATAAAAGACATTTAATGGGTAGCCTACTCCTCCACAGCTGAATTGACAAAGTGATCTTCTTCCTGCAGTTTCATCTCGACGGTGGTAAACTAAATCGTACTTGAGTAGAGAGCCATTAAGTCGGGTGTTCGCTGCTTATATCGTCGCTCCACGTTCCACTGTCCTCATTGGGCGCGCTTGTCAGTTATGACTGTTACAGTTAATAAACTACAATTTAGCACAGTAAATAAACAGATGTCTTTCTACGTCTCGCCCCAAATTTGATCGGGTCAGACAAGAGACTACCATCATTGGAACCAACGAGATTTGCGGACACAGATCTTACTTCATTTACCGCACTGCGTTTTCTAGCTTGGACCTCAACCTCACTGTTTAGTCTCCATGTATCGGGTTGTTGATAATCAGCGTTACACCGATTGTTAGTGTTAGGAGCTCTATAACGAAATGATTAATCGGCTATCGGGTTCGCATTTGGATAGTTCGATGCTGGTCTACAGCATCACTCTACAATATCACTGCCTAGTCATCTTGTACGTGGACTTGCTGATTTATCGATGTTCTCTCTCTATCTCGGGCTTGATGATGAATTCTCTAGAGTGAGCCGCCTGAATCACTTCGTAGACTTTACCTTTGCTCAAGGCGGATCCACAGTGGAACCAAAAGTAGGCAACCATATTGTTGTTTTGTTGACCGACTGTGTTATTGCATTAAACAGTGCCACCTGTGCTGGTCTACCGGTGTACATACTATCCATGGTTTGTGTGATACGCTAGCATTTCAATTTCACACGAAACCGGTATCTCCAGATGCTTTTTAAAGCGACAGTAAAGCCCTTACCAGTAGTAGATTAATGGACATTCTGTGCTAATCGAAGGAAGCTGTTCACGAGAACGATACATTTTAGAGGAAAATCGCCCCATAACCGATAGATAGCTCACAAAATATCTGAGAAACAATTATGAGAATTAAGGGATCACACAATTCATGAAAAAAGCTGCAAATGCAGACCGCACTCAGAATATTTTCCGTTTAAATATGAATATAGGTTCCCATAGGCTAGGGCTCAGCAGTACAAATAATGTGTGTAGTGGTCGTGTATTTTACGAAGCAGATCGTCCGGTCTTCATGCATATCAAACTTGGTAACTTTGGATTCATCACTTCGCTTGCACTTGACACTAGCCTTCTGTTCAAAAGTTAGATTACTTCAAGTTACATAACCATATAGGTCATTTCTCTCCTTTCCGGAGTTCATGTTCGCGAAGTTGTTCACAGTTCTTGCTTCACTATGGGCGAAATCTACTCAGGAATTTTCTGTTATTATTTATCTTATTGATTCACAAGAAAAGAACTGTATCCCTTTGTGAGGGTCACAAAGAAATCCATTTCGTCACAATCGCTTTGAACCTTTCCACTTCGATTGTTTCTTGTGGTACGTATCAAAATCAAGCGTTTTTCTTTCTTTCAAGTCTTTTGAGTCAGCATCGACCGGTTAGCTAAATTGTATATTACAGGAATTCGCCTAAACACCGATTTCTATCACCGCGACTATTCGGAACTACCTTCGGCTCAGTTAGCCGCACCACTTTCGGGTTCTGCTTCCTTTGTAGGATGAGCCACTGAAGTTTATTTCCTATACACCCATAGGGCACAGATATCGAAAACCCTGTTTGTGTTAGATCCTCTTTTTGTCCCAATCTACCCCGGAAAGCTCTGTTCATCGGAGTTACCATGCTCTGCTCCCACTTGTTTTCGTGTTTCAGTGCTTAGTTTCGGGGACACCTATTTCTCCGTGCGACGATGATAATCAACCATCGCTTACGGTGATGACCGGGGGTTTATCCGAGCTTGTCAGACGCTTGTTTTTTTAGTTCTACAGTAGCTGTTTAATTGGACTCCGGACTCGCGTGCATTATTCCGTTTCATTTACCACAATGTCTTTTGACATATTCTTTGTCTATATTTTCCAATAACAAATCTTAGACTAAATCCCAATTCAATTTGAGAACTGATTGCTTCCAAATCCACAATATATAGACCAAGTGCAAATGTGTAAGGTGCTTGCGGAGTAATGGATCTATTTTTGGAGAATGCGTAAGAAATCTCGCCTCTTTGTTCAACGCAGAGTACACAGTTTAACGGTGCATAAACACGTCTTCAAGCATTTGAACTTGATCAAAAACGATAACAAGATGGCCACTGTTATCAGTTCGTTGTTCTTCACTGTGTCCAATCCACTGGCGACCGACCTGGAAGACGATTGACGTTTACTCTGCCTAATTTCTCAGTGCGTTTCTTCATATCATCTGTTCACCTCAAGATGATTTTTTCCAACCCGATGCGGAGCAGTGCACCTGACAACTGTTAGCTATCTATGCACAATACGTGTCCTGACCAGCGGAGCCTGCTCATTCCATTTCGGTATGATAATGAACCATTCCCAAACACATAACTGCTTACATCAAAGTGCCCTACTCGTTTGCTCCGTTCTAGCCATCGTCAANCACCCCCCCCCCCCCCCGGTCAGTATCTACTGTGGAGAAAATCAAGCCACAGCTATGTTCGAATACCGCTGTCTACGTCGCATTGCACGAGTCTGGTAGGGAAACCGGACGAGTAATGCCGAGGCTAGGCGTAGAGTTTTAGGTAATCGCGGTCGTCCACTGGTAGTCGACCTCCATAGATTACGCTGGTTCGGACATGGTCACCGATGGTTAGAGACACTAAGTGATATGGCTGGGNCTCATGCATCTGTCCATAATTTTTGTAACTTCAGTCCATTAATTACGCTTTCTTCCGCTTGAATCCGCTCTCAACATTCCAATCTGCATTCTGCTCTTTTATCCAATTAGGCAACCAAAACCTGTGCACGAAAGTGCAAGGCTAATGGTTGTGAGGACTGAATTGAAATGAACATAGGTATAATGCAGAACTGGTTTTACTGTGGCACACCATACGTGATTTTTCAACGCCCAGTCCATACCAAAAGTGTTTCTGTCCGGTGCATGTTGCCCGAGGATTCACATACTTGTGGTCACCGCACCAATCGCTGTTCAACCCGCAACTTGCTTGGTAGAAGTAATCAACTTAAACCATTTTCTGACCATCTGGTTTCAACGCCCATTCAATAACGAAGTCTCAGAGATAACTCCGTTTATGTTCTCCAATATTTTGCCACGAACAATAAGATGGAACAGGAATGACGAAATGAAGCACTCAACGAACACCACTGTCACTCACGGTGGTTTGCGCACTCTTGATTAGACCACTTTTTGAATAAACGGAACTATCAATGATCCGCACCGGAACGGTGGCTTACTCGCCTGCAATCATTTGTACAATAGTTTAGTAAAGAACTCTACGAAATGATCACCCCCGCCCCTCTGATTTTCAAAACCTTGAGGAGTAGAAGCCGGACACCAGTGGCTGCTTTTCCCCTCTTATGGCTAGCAAAATGGTTCATTCAAGTGTTCCTCCCAACGATCAAGAAAAGAAAAGCAAAGAGAGAGAGAGAGTTGGTTATAAAGGTAGGTATGTCTGAGCAGTTGTCTACTTATCAATGTCCCTTCCCCCGCGTGCTTTCAATTATTTTACGCGACGATCGATGCAGTATGAAGTTATTCATAGCTTGTGTATTCACTGGAGCCTGATGATCGAGGGCTACTGCTATGCAGTCCAGCCACCAAGCAGGTGAACCATTAGGGTTCTCAACTTTAGGTTCTGACAACAGGTCGGGTAGAAGCCTGTTCAGTTGAATTGGTTATGCCGCCGACTGAGACGCGAACTCCAGTCAAACACCCAACCTGGATGACCGGAAGACTACTTTGTCTGACCTCGATCTTCTGGCCTTTCAGGCATGCTAGTATATTTTAGCTTGATAAAGCCATCTTTAGCTCGTGAAGCTACTAAGTCACTCAATCCCTCATATCACATCAAGATACAGTAAACAGACATCACTATCTATACCACATTGGTCAATTCCGTTTCGACTCCCTTGCAGTGGTATTGAGGTTGAATGAAATATTTTAGTTGATCACATTCACATAAACACGAGCGTTTGGGTTGCCTCGGTGTCATTCAAGTCGTTGGTTAATGACACTTGGCGACTGTTCACCAAGTTTATCCCCTCCCTCGCTTTCAACTTTGTTGATACAACAACACTCACGTTCGATCCTATCTTATGGCAAACGACCCCATACCCCTTTCAAAATATTTTCAATACTTCTATAGATTTGTACTGGTCGTTCCGGGACAACAATCGCAACAATCGAATGATGTTCAGGTTCGTTGTCGTACCGAAACAGTGTGAAGAGTGGGGACTTCCAGGCCAACCTAATCCAAGATGATGTCGTCCGAAAATTGCCAACTCCATAGCTCGTTGACTAAGTTTTTGATAATTACCCGCCTTTTTGAACCGATCATTCCATCCACCGACCGTCTATTTATCCTGATTCCCACATTGTAATCACACACGAGATAATCTTCACTTTGTGTGTAACACATGAACTCCAAAGAACAGAACAGTATATGGATGTCGAACTATAGAAAGTGCACGTCTCTATCTGACGCTCATGAAAAATCTCATAATTTTTGCTCTGGCTACGGCCGCATGTACAACTTAGAACTGCAGCTTTTTCGGAGCTTCAAGACCATCGCTTATTCATGATGGGGGAACGGGGTATTNTGGTCGAATCTGGAATTAAGTGTCTGAAACAGTGGTACTCATTTTAATAATTACACCTCTTTGCCAGATGAACCGGTGAATTGATCAATCCCACACGTCTAAGGGCCTACTGGTACGGAAACCAGCAACTTTCGCCGCGAGACTCGCGATGCGGAATCATATAAGCCTCCTATACTGAACCGTGAGGGAGCAGCTATTCATCATGTGCCCGCTCAGTTTTCTTACACGCCTAATTACTCTGTCATGCCTGGTTCTTGGGGACACTCAGAATTACGTTTCATTTAAAGTTTCTCATTGATCTGTTCACCGGATGAGTAGTCATAGATAGCAACTAAAATCGGAGAAGGTTGCTAAATGGTCAACAGCTGTATCAACTGAAGCTCACATCACATTGTCCCCGTTAGTTCACCTTCGGTATTTTTCGATCGTGCCGTCATACTGTCGATCCCCGAGGAATATGTTAACCTGACGACTGTTATTTTTCTGCGAATGCACTGACCCTACTCGGAGTCATGCCCCAGTTGGTTTGTCAAAAGATCCCCATTTCTGAAAAGCACTTTGCGCTTCACCTCATCATCGAGAGCCTGATTCATCATTTGCACCACACTCATTTGTTTTATTGGTCGAATTGAGATCGATCTGAATCGTTTCTCCCTTGTTGTTTTTCTTCTTCCTTATTTACCCGCATTGATGCCCGTAGTTCGCCTCGCATATTTTTCGTTCCCACGTTTGGTTTCCCTAAACTTTCTGAACGCTGCCCCTCAGGATTTTTCTTCTGTCGACACGTCAGACGATGCAACCTTGTTTTGTATTTACATTTTATTGGTCCAAAATCGATTGGCACTGCACTGAAAACAAAGATGACTGAAAGCCCTGTGTTGTACTTGGCATATGAAACCATCTGTTGCAAAGAGAGAAGTATAAAAAGTATACTATAAGCACGTTCGGTCATCGCTGTCTAATGCGTGGTGCATGCATCTAGGGAGGAGGTGGGCGAAATCAGACTGTGTGCCAAACAAATCACAGTACAATGATCTTTATAACGAAGAGAAAAGTTCCTTGATTTGCTTATGGTCGTGATACCGCCTGGTTGCCCAGGTCGAGATAGGTGATTTTTCTTGGTTAGTTCCAACCAGAGCCTTCGGCTCGCCAATGCCGGATCTGCAAGACCGCGGGGCGGCGTGCGAAAACCGCAGTTCATTGGAGGCCGGTGTCCATTTCATCGAATCATGCATCTTTCAGATGGGGTCAAACGTTTAATGTTCTCCATGCATCTAGATGCCCAACCGAGTAGGTGACCACCGAGAAGGTGTGTGTTGTTCGTACACCTCTTTGTTGGTTTGAACTCAGTATTTTTAGTCAACTTTCCTTGGTGAACTGCCGATGTTTCACCAACCCGGATCTCGGCTTTTTGTCCTTTCATTTTGGTGGGAAAAACACCTGCTCAACGGAAAAGCAGTGAGTAGGGTTTCCTCACCAGAGGCTAATTGAGACTTTTGGTTGTATAGAAGCATTTCGCCAGGGTGACTAGCCACAATCACAGACACCCAACCCCGATCATACTTAGGCTTTCGGGGTCATTCAACTCAGTATGTGACTTTTATCGGTCAGTATCACCTAGAAATACTTCTTGCAAGATAAAAAATGTACTTCGATATGGAGCTCTGTTCAATCCAACCCGTAGATTTCTCCGCGTTGGATTATCTGCCATGAATTGGAGGCCAGCAACGATTCGAGGTGAGCAAACTAGGTCCGATACACGTGTGAACAAAAAGGGGCTATACGCATTAATGAAACCTCAATCTTGACGCAAACATGATCTTCGTATTTTCTTGAAAACATTCAAAGATCGTGTGGGGTAGTATTACAGAATGGGTAGGAGAGATTAACTGGGATCAGAGTGGAAACATTCACCTGTAGCAAGTGTAAATTAAAATTGTCGCATTTAGTAGACAAGCTAGATGTGGAAAACCATTGAAAGATTAAGGTTGGTGAGGACTAGAGACTTGAAAATTCGAATAGGAAAGAAGAATGTATACACAAACGCACCATAAGCTTACTGTGAACAACAGACGTTCGGTTGCTCTCTGGATTCTGACCTTCAACAGTCTGTGAATTCGAACAGCTAGTTGTACCCCACCTCGTCAGATTTTTTCACAACCTCATCTTTGGCGATCTTTGTTCACGTTAATGATTTATTGGACGTTTCTCGTACAACTGTTGTCAAACTATGATTTCACCATCCTACTGCCCACCCACCCCCACCCCCCAAACCCTGCACGATAATCATACCACGGCGGTTTTCTTCTGCTTTTGCACTTTTCTTCCTCTTGACCCGACTGATCTATGGCTGTCACATTATCCATTCTCTGTGTATTCGTAAACAACGAAGGTCAACTATAAAACAACTTATTGCTGCGAGTGTTGGCCAG
>UZAN01041669.1:35692-56032 GCA_900618425.1 Echinostoma caproni
ATTTCCAAGCCGATCGATTGCATCCTAGCTGGACGTGTGTTGAAAGTCTCCCGCTGAACTACACTTAAACCCACGCACACCAGTGCACGCCTTTGCCCTCTCACTGAATTGCTTTGCTTGTATAACATCATACACGTCTGCGCAATAAATACAGCGACGCACACACAATGGCGATGGCAAAACTCTCCTTGTCCGGGAACCGGGCCATCGTTGTGCCCGTGTGTGTGTGTTCGTGTGCGAGACCCTCGGTCGAGCAATCATCTGATGTGTTGGTGGCACTGGGTGGGACTGGTTGCCTGCCGCGGCTGCCATGCTTACCCTGCAGCGGCTATCATGTGCAACAGCAGATACTCTCAGTGGTTTCCGTGCGTACCACAAGCATCTGTTGGTCAAAATAAATGAAAACCTCACTCCAGCAGAAGGCATTATGCTTAAGAATGTTTTGTTTAGAGTCCCGGAATGTGCCAACTGCAGCATACTGTAAGAAAACACTCATAGACCAACAAACTGTTTTCGTTGATGGGATGTACACTGATTTCATCTAAAGATTTTTCCCCTGGCCGATGCTCTCGTAAAACCTTCTGGCTCACCTTTTCCTTGGAAATGGATGAATGAAATTTAGGTCTGCATTACGGATATCATTAGTGCGTCGACCTCTGATTGGGACAATCTGTGGAAGGCTTTAACCAGATGTGGAGAAGAACAGCAGGCCAGGCGATCCACAAAAGCGTTATTTTTCGTCGATGTATTCTCTGTAACGGTAGCAGAATTTCTCTCTGGTGTCTACTCTGCCTTATCCCTTTATTCAGTCCTCTTTAAAAGTTTTGTACACCACTCCACGGAAACAGATATCTAATCATAATTTGGGCGGTGAAAATATGCATAGATAACACCACTAATGCATAACTATCATTCCTATCTATTCCTACGAGAAGGCTATCCAGAACACTTGGCGGATATTGTTTTTTTGGCACTATCGGCCAAGAAAGAGACCTTTAGGTGTCGAAGAAATCAGCCTATATCCCTCTCCGATGGAAAATCAATACAACCATGCGGTTGTTTAACGATTAACCGAGACCCGTGGTGGTGAGCACATTTCATGCTGCAAAACAACGTGTTTCATTTACGCCCAGAAAACTCGTATGTCCCCTCCTTGAAGACAATGTCCTTGCTTCTGCCGTCTGATTTTGTGCCCAACCATTTTTCTGTGTTCCTCTGGATCAATAGTGAGTGGGATTACAATAATCTATCCCCGCTACTTTGTTCTTGGCCAGTAAAACAGTGTATCCTAGCTACTGCCGAGGTGTTTGGAATTCGTTTGCTTAACCCAATCGTCCTTGCGGGATTTCTTTTAAACTCGTGAACCCCATAGTCATGAAGACCTGCTGCTCTTCGGTGGTGAAAGCTGGTAACCTAAACCCCGGGACCTGGCATGGTGAAGCACATAAGGTTCCACTAGATTAGGCGTGGTATTGAGCGAGACGACAGCAAAGCTGCCCACTACCTGTGGTGCAACTTCGATTCGCCTCAGGACGGCTTGTTCAACCTAAACCAATGAGGAGCGAAGATTTCTGGTTTCTCTCTCTCTCTCTGTTTTCTGCTATTCGTAGTTTGGACTCGATACTCGGTGGATTCAAAAGGTATAGAAGCTCGGAATTGTGTTCACTATTCCCAAAGTTCAACCGGATACAATCACGTCCTGATTTTCCTAAACGATCGGCCTTATTCCTCTCTGACAGTCTTCAGTGTCTTGTGACACTGCGCATGTTACAGTTACGGATATTTCGATTTCTTCGAACCATTCGCTTCATAATCTTGAAACAAGAATGATCCTTCCTCGTTTCAGGGAGCACACAGTAAGTCATGTGTGAATTGCTGTTTCATGGATGATGAGTGGTTGGTTACAAAGCGACCTTTCCACAAACATTCAATTATCCCACGTCGGAGCTTTCCATTTGTGTTGGAAAGTCGACCACTACCGACAGGTGCCGACTAAGAGGTCGATTTGTCTGCCGCTTCGGGTATTCAATCGGCGAGCATCCCGGCTTCCATCCATAATACCATTCCTTGTCAATTAACGTACTGCTCGGTTTCCTGAGAAATCAACAACTTCCGTATGTCTCGAATGAGAAGGATCTCGTTGTCACTGTCTAAGATGACCTAAATTGTTCTTTAAACTGCTCCATGGCGTCGTCCACCGCTGTAAGACATGCTTGTTTGCTAAAACGAGTATTTGGAAAATCTGAACCTACTCTGTTCCCACGATTGTTATCAGTCTACATTCGACCCCACATAGAGTATGCCATTCAAGTATGGAATACGTGGCGATCGGAAGATTTTGGAACGTCCACAAAGAATGGCCACCAAAATGGTCGAAGGACTGCATTCCAAGAGTTATGCGGAAAGACTGGAATCACTGGAACTGTACTCCACACAGTATCGCCGCATTCGAGGAGACTTGATTTTGGTATACCAGATAATGCAGAACCCAGACCACCCATATCATCCACTCTTCCTTGTCGCCCAACATTCACCTGCGGGGGCACTCATTCAAATCAGTGCTCCGAAAATGCCGACTAGAATGCCGGTGTCACTCATTCACCCTCAGAGTGTGCACTACTTGGAATTCTGTACCACTCCACGTTGTTTCTGCACCCACAGTTGATTCATTTAAGCACAAACTGGATGAAGCTCTGACAAGTCCTGAATTCCAACATCCATATCAGTGTACAAAGAGGATAAATTGTGACATTCGTCTACTTTCTATGAACCGCGAATCAATTCGACTGTGCTAAACCCTATGGGACTAGAACGGAAACCGTTTGTATTTCCCATAATGAAACCTAAAATTTAACTTTCTTCGCACTGATTTCGGACCGAAACGTGGCGAATGCTCCATTTTTCCCTTATGGGTGAGTGGTACTCAACTGAAAGGGTTAGTTTTAGTTCATGACAGTGATCGAGAGTGTCCACGATGCATGCAAACCCGGTTTTGTGATTGCCCCTCATTGAATTTTAGGGTGGGGAGCCTCCTTCTGGGGGCTTTGGGAGGGGGGGGGTATCTTTGTGCGTCTATTCTCTGTCGGGTTCCCGTTTTCCCAACGGTGTATGTACGACCAGCGGCAAGCAAATACATTCATGAATGCATTTTTTAAACTGCTTCTCACCACGGTTTCAGTACGCTACTACAACGACATTCAATCCTTGTTCGATTGCGTCCTCGTTTTTCATTTTTAGATGAAAGAAGGTCAAATCAGGCGTTTTTCTGTGTATCTGTTTTACTATCTCCCGTATTCACTATACGTCGATTATTCTTAATAAGGCGACCTCTGTCTTACCCAAAACACGGTTAGCTATATGTGCATAGAGGATGGGTTCCAGAGAACCATGTATACACGTTTGCCCTTTGATCTATGCTCCACATCACTTCATACATATTACCAGTGACGCAAAGGTTCACTGTATAGTTTGCTCTGAGATAAAGACCGCCATGCGATATGTATTTTGGTTAGATCAGACCGTGTTTCGTTAATGGACAGAATTTCCTTGGAAGCACACGACCGGCTTCGCGATTCTGGCCGCTCGTCAGGGTTTCGTATCCGGTAATCATTTGTCAGTTCATTCATGCACTTATACTCAGGAAATGTATTTTTGTACCGGGTGGCTTCCGGATAGACAGCTCTTTTTTATGATTGCGAAAATACATTACCTGGGTACAAGTATATGAATGAACTGACAAAAGATTACCAGATACGCATGCCTGACGAGCGGGCAAGAACTGCGAAGCCAGTCATGTGCTTCCAGGAAGATTTGGTCCAATGATTCACATACTACTTATTATGAAATATTCTATCAAGACGATCAAATCGCGTTGGTTACGGTTGGTAGCATCTCATCTACCAACGAAACATTTTATCATGGCATTGATTCTTCAGTGGGCTGGCTGCGAAAGAGCCGTCTATCCAAGAGTCACCCGGTGTTACAAACAAGGTTATTGTTACAAATATATATATATATATATATATATATATATGAAAAGAAAAGACATATATATATATATATATATATACCCTATCGATGATTCTGTTCCATCATGTAATAACGTATACCATGCTCCGTTTTGTTACCATTTGCAACATTGCTGTGACACATGAGTTCAACTGGGGTGATTACATCGAATTTCCAAAAAGAGTTAGATAAGTGTATGCTTACCTGCACGAATGCCATTGTTTATGACATTCAGCCATACCACTCAGTGTCTCCACCCACCGGTTCAGATCATCCCGAAGTCCCCTTCCATGGAGCCCAACGGGACCTCTGACCGAGTCTCCTGGTTAGGGCTCTCATACCTTCACATCAGGTCTTAGTTTTACCACCCTTGACACTTCCTCCACCTTCCGCGGCAAACATCGCAGTCAATTTCATAACATGCGTATCACATGCCTCAACCAACATAGAGGTCGACCACTTGCTCCAGTGGATGACCGTGGTTACCCAAAACTCTACTCCTCACCTCAGCATTACTCGTCCGGTTACCGCACCAGATTCATGCAATGCGTTCAAACACCAGCAGTTTATCTTTATACTGTGTGAAAGATAACTTATAGGCCCTTCTATTGCTGGAAGTGTTAAAAGTGGCGAGACGTGTGTGTGTGTGTGTTGTCCACATATTTCACGGAAAGTGATTTTACCCGTCCAAGGAAGAACACTGTCAGTGCATGTTTTTGAATCCCGCGTGTGCCATATTTCGTTTGCGAGAGACGTCGACGTCTGAGGTGGTGGTAGTTCTGTGGGATTCACCGGATATAGTCACTATAACTTTCAAACCAAGGCAATTGAACTTGCGATCCCCCATTTCTCCCGTTGAGGGATTCCTAACGGCATTCCTAACTCTTTCTAGAAGGTTATGGTTCCTCAAGCTTACAAAACTGGTGTTTATATAAGGACAATTACCCCACATGACTGTGGAAATAGACCACCCGGATACCAGTTGGCAGTAAAGTCTGTTTAGAATCTTTTACTCACGAATTAACTGCTCAGACATTCCAACCCCAAATGTGTGCATTCGTGTGGGATGGGATGACGGTAGAACTCTACGAATTTGTCGTTAGGTTTTTCTGCCGCCTGTTCCCGTTCCTTGGTGTCGACGCGAACATGTGGATGAAAATTGCAGAGTTACTACTTGTTAACAAAGTATTGAAACTTGGCGCTCCTAAATTTCGGTGGCTTCTTTTTTCTCCTGTTCGCGGAGCTTGGTAGTGTGTTTCACGCGTTTCAGTTCTGATATGATGCAGCTTCGGTCCTCCCCGCGCATTTGAATTCTTTTTCAGCGATTTCATCATTCACAGTTTAATTCGCCGTTGTAGCAGCACGAAGAAAAGGGGATGCTCTTCCGTCTTGATTGTAATCGATCGTTCCATTGTCGGATCACTACATGACCTCTCTTTTCTTGCGCCATTTGATCGTTGAATCAAATCGATATGTACACGTAGTCCACTTATATATGCCTGTTCACTAAGTTGATCAAAAAATAATATTTCCTTTGGAAATTCCGTAGCATCTTTCGATCGATGATTCCAAGTGACTTAAGGTCAGATGAATCTTCTTGATCTTCATGAAATTATAAAAGTGAAATTTTATCATGCCTTTTGACTCTCTTGTTGGCACTAATGCTCCATTTTGTCGGACACGGTGTTCCGGACAGTCCTTGTTTTTTATTCTATTTTGTAGGTACAGCTGTCTTTCTCGTTTAGTTTTCAGCTAACGTGTCTGATTCAGCTTAGTTTTGTGCACGTGATTGCATATGGTCTGCTCACTCTTCACCATATACTGTGACTGATTCATGGCAGTTCATGAATATGACTCGCAATTTGCTGTCCAGCTGCTAAGGCTGGTGACTCCGGTAAATCTCCATTTGTACACTATGACAAGACACATAATTCTATCGGTGCTGAGTCAGTTTCTAGTTCACAGCCCCGTATTTTTCTTTATTACCCTCCTTGTACCGCCCGCGGACAGGAGTTCCGGTGTCTATGTGATTATTGACTGTACACCGGGGACGCACGAGTATAAATATTTCATCGACGGAGCTTGGTATCATGATCCAACAAAGGTGGGTAAGATGTATTGCTCTATTCCCGTTCATCTGTGATTATAAATCTGCTCACTTTTAATGTTTTGAAGTGATTTGCTATTCATTTGAAGCATCAGTAGTAGTGTCAGCTTTGAATGGATGCGCTCACCTGCACTCAAATTCGTTTTTGCTGAGTTGTTCATCGGCAGATCAATAGCGCGCGCACAATGTTGTTCCATTTTCTCCGGTCCATGGCGTTCAAATCACAAGGTCCTGAACTGGACTGTTTTACTGTATTCACTAACACAAGAAAGTTTTCAGCTTTAGTTTCTACAACCATTAACCATGCACTTTCGTGCACCGCTTTTGGTTGCAATCTTTTGGCAGCCCATTTAGATAAAAGAGCAGCATGAAGATTGGAATGTTGGAGCAAATTCAAACGGAAGATGGAGAATTCATTTAGTGTTAGGAGAATGAGTGCATGCACGAGCACATCTGTTTGCGACACCCAGCCATATCACTCAGTGTCTCAAACCATCGGTGACCATCATCCCGAGGTCCCCATCCAGGGAGTCTAACTGGGCCTGTGTGACCTAGTCTCCTGATTAGGGTCTTCATACCCTCATGCCAGGTCTTCGTTTGACCACCCTTGACCCTTTTCCAACCGCTACCTACCTTGGCAATCATCGTTCGCCGTGGCAACCTATCTGGTGATATGCGTAACACATGCCCCAGCCAACGTAATCTATGAAGGTCGATCATTTGCTCCAGTGGACGACCACAACTGCCTACAACTGTACGCCTAACCTCAGTATTGCTCGTCCGGTTACCCCACCAGACACGTGCAATGCGACGTAGACAGCGGTGTTCGAACACTGACAATCTATTTTTATCTTGTTCCCTTAGTGGCCAAATCTCTGGCCGAACTACTTCAGCATACACTCGACCTTTCACAGACAGCCGGATGTTGCGACGATGCTTCAAATGTCCCATGTTGGTAAATGCCAACCGAGCCTTTTGTATGCGCGCTGGCATTTCATCTATGATGCTGCCGCCAGGTGAGATATAGCTGCCTAGATAGCAAAACCTGTCTATTTCCTCTACTACTTTCCCGGTCAGAGTGAGACTGGGTGCTGGACCGACCCAATCTTGAAGCAACGTTTTACACTTTGAAGGTGCAAAACGCATACCAAGCATGGCTATATTACCATAGTGCGATTGCAATATTTAAATAAACTTTTCGGGCACACCCTTTATAGCGAGGCGGCACCAAAGTTTAAAGCAATCGACAGAGGCGAAAGCCGCTTTCAGATCCAGGAAGAGGGAGATGGTGGGTCTACAAAAGGAGTGTCTGTGTTCTAGAATTTGACCAAGAGTGAAAATGTGGTCAATACAACCTCGACCAGGTTCTCACGCGTACACCGTTCACGTGCGGCAAACAGTCGGCGGAGTATAACACCAGCGAGGAGTTTGGAGACGATGTTGATTAAACTAATTCCTCTGTGGTTTTCACAAGAGGATCTGTCAAAACTAGAAAACATCTGAAGAAGTCTGTGTTGGGAGTAACCCTGTCGACTGGTTTTGGTTTAGCACTTAAGGTTATGCGTTTCCCACTGGTGCCAGTTTCCTGATCTATCCCCGTCCGCTTATCTTGAGTACATGGATTGGGGGCATGACAAAGCAAGACGCCTGTCGCGGAGTCTAGGAGCGCCGACCGACCGAAAAATGAGATCCTGTAGACCCTGTGAATGAATTCGGCAGATGAATGTTTGATCAAGTTATATGTCGGATGGTGAGTGTAAGAGCGAGAAGGCAAATCGATAGAAAGTAAGCAGAGGTGGTCTTCTGGCTATGAGTTGATGTGGCATACATTCGGATTTGTCAATGAATAAAAGACTCGGCATCTTGAAAAAGATGGATCGATCTAAAACTGTGTCAGGCATGGGACAAAAATTAATCTTGATCACGGTACTCCTATTTTGTTCACGGACGCGGACTGCAACACGAATTCCAGTTGTTTCGAGTGCGACTCGGGTTTCAAGCGGTCCCGAAGCTAAACCGACGTTTCGGGCTTAACTCGATTTAAGCAGCGTCCTTCACACAAGTTATTAGAAAGTGCATCATCATCTTTAGCTTCAACCGTAGATCGACTCGCTAGCAGTATATTCTTGACCTCGATTTCACCGATTTGTGATATTATCTCTGATTGCAAGCGTACGGAACTCAACCTCAATTGTGAACTATTTTTTTAATGATTATTATTACACAAACTTGTGTGATGAACGTCAGATAGGGTATGGGCTCATAGTCACGAAAACCATTGATGAGAACCGGTAACCTTAGCCCAGGTACGTGGAGTGCAGGACCACATAAGGCCCCGCTGTGTGGGGTGTGGTATCTAACCGGGTGCCAGCAGAGCTATTTACAAAGTTAGGTGGTGGCGGCGGGTTCGAACCAAGGCACGTCGCCACCACCACACAGAATCATCATCTAGCAATTCTCGACTGAGACCCCAGACGCACAGCGGAAATGAACACAGTTGTTCAGATTTTATGTTTTGCAAGTCACATTCGTTCATGTGTATAACATTTCCTAGTGGCATTCAGCGATATATTGCTTTTGCTTTTTGGTCGACTATTCTAGTAATACACCGTTCTGCTCGTTATCGCCAAACCCTTAGTTGACTGAATACATTCTTCGCTGTCCACTTTCAGTTGACAATGTGTTTTGTTCACATGTGGTTACCATTCTGAACCAGTTTCAAGGTCACTGAGATCACGAGTAGACTTCGAGATTGTCATCAGTGTTACATTTAATCACACTGTATAAAGATACCCTTTTCCTTCAATCACTACAAAGTTTCACGAATCTCGTTTCGAGCGTATTACTACAAACACCGGAAAGCTGTTTGAATCTTGTTCGTACTCATCAGCACTGTATACTTTCTTTTTTTTGCATGCCACTGCTCGAGCCGAGAGTCTGAGCTCCTCAGTCCCGAGCTATGAGGTTGAACACTAAGACTTGAGTGCACTGTCATCCGGATTAGTGATGTTTGTTCTTCGTTCTTAATCCCATGTGAACTCATGGGCAAAGATCTACTTATTGTAGTATATATATTTCACACAATTCTGAATCTGGACTGTGCCAAACAAATCCTGGTACAATAATCTTTATCAAAAAGACAAAATACGTTCCATGATTTGCATTTGGGCGGAGTACTGCCAGGTTGCCCAGGGCAAGGCAAGTGAATTTTCTTGGGGAATCCACAATCGGAACCTTTGGCTGGTCAAAGCCTGACCCTCAAGGCAGCCGCAATCCATTGGGGGGGGGGGGGGGGCGGTATCCAGTTCATCGGATCATACGCCCTTTGGACTGAGTCAAACTTCCAAGGTGCCCAATCGATCCGGTGGTCAATGCCACAACCAGGAAGTTGTGAGCATGGTTCGTCGCCTCCTCTTGGTTGGTTTGGAATCAGGGCCAACTCCCCTAAGTGGTCCACCAACCCGATTGTCGCTTTTCGTCCTCTCACCTCGATGCAAAAACACCACGAGAAGACAGTGAGTCTCAGCAGAGGCTATTTAAAACGTTTGGTCGTATGGGAGCATTTCGTGAGGTGCAAGGGAAGGGTGACCAGCCACAACCCTAGACACTCACCATACTGAGGATTTCGGAGGAAATTATTCTAGTCCTGCTTGGTGGTCTGAGAATTCACATGGGACGAATCAACAGGAACATACATATATAATATAAGTAACTATGCGCTCAACTGTTACCTGTACCCTCTTTGTAATCAACTTGTTTGTTTTGATAATTCTGCAACCTTGACAGCTATCTTTTCATTGGAAATAATACAGTGATCATGATCTTGTCAAAAGTATATCAGGACTTTGGGCACGCGTATGCACTCACTGCCTTTAACGCATAAGAGCTCTCCTCACAATCGAAAAATAAGAACACAATCTTGCCAGATTGAACAAACGACCACTCTGATTGGTACCCGACAGCTAGGTAATGCCCCAGACTGATTTTGCCGAGCCTCGTTGTTTGTGGCATGCTATTGTCATGTGTACACGAATGCAAAGGTCACATTTGTTGATTGCACTCGTTGGGTACCGCGAGTCGCGGGTCAGACACGTTTGGTTTGGTTGTGTTCCTTGTTGAGGAAGATTCGTATGGTGTGCGCGACACATGCGACTCCGTGGCCTCCGTGTGTCTTAAAACGCGCATTTTAAATATGATAATACTTGGAGATTATCACAAATGCGGTTTAATTCAATAATGGCTAGCAGCGGCACATGGTCACAGCCTGCTCTGGGTGTTACTCGTCTTTGTGCAGTAGCATCAAATCACGTTTCGGTGTTCGGCTTCCGTAAGGGTATGGACATCCCAACCTGTTCGGAACATACAGTGCAACACATTTGACCAATTGAGATGCATTGCGGAGCTTTTGCAGTTACTTTAGTTGACTAATCAAATTCGCTGGGTTCCGAATCGCGTTGTGTTAGCGTGTAACAGAAGTAATGTGACTGTTAGAGATTATTGCATTTACAGAGTTTGCTAATGGGCAAATTCATGCTGGTACTACACACTCGCATCTGTGTAAACGTTCTCTCCTGCGGATTTACGTTAAAATAAGAATTCTGTCTATGCCTGCACCATATGAACTCCACCTGTTTCACACCTACATCACGGTGTCCCAGTTCTGACTTTAGGCTACCACTGTCTTTTTCTCCTACTCTTTCAAGCTTTGCGCACCCGGTGGGATGAATTTTCAACCCTTTCGAAGCGAAGAAAGCGTGTTAATACACTACACGTTTAATGAATGACAGACAATAGGATGCGATCAGTGATTTCCCAATTCAGTAATGATAGTTGTTCGATTTATGAAGATACGGGAAGGATGAGGGACGATACTTTTTCAGTACGTCCACACAGAAGCCGCTGAGTATTTGTTATTTGTTCCCCCGCAAACCATTAACTTTTGGATATTTCTACCCATCACGAAGAGACTGCGCTCTGGCGTTGTGTGAGGGCTTGCGCGCCTCACTGACCCTGCGAGCTAGACAGGATGGCTCCTCACAACCGCAGATCCAATCATGCCTGAAAGGTCAGTGCGTAAAAGCCAGACGATCAGTCTCACCAGATCATCTACTTGGACACCTGCTGGCTTCCTTTGTTTATGCACTGTCACCCCTGGAGAGGTCATGGAGAGGGTCTATTTAACGGTCAAGTAATCTCCGCTGGACGGACGTACGAGTGGGGTATGTTGGGCTTCCAACTGACGGTAGGAGACGTCTTCGCACTTCACTGGACAGCTACCGCCCGCCCAAGCTGGGCAGCTTCAGCCAACAAAGTTCTGTCCCGTCCACGTTCCACTTCTATCATTTGATGCATAAGGCTAAAGGCCGATCCCGAAAAGCGGACCGATAATCAACGCACCAGTGAACAATACGCTGAAGCGAAACCCGAAGGCCTTGGGTGACAGGTCTCCAGAAGCTCTCACACGGGTGCTTCGTTCACGCTCCCACGTTGGCCCTACACCGCAATGCCTTGCGAGTTAGACTCCTGAGCCGAAGGCTCCGGTTAGGGTTTCCAAAGAAAAACCCGTTCGTCGGTGTGGGCTACCGTGAAGTCTTAGGTACACTATCAGATCGGTCAACAAGCTGCCTTAGCGAGAACCTTTGAAAACTTTAATTTATTTGTAGGTGATCTCCGAAACCCGCATACAATACCCTACTTCAGTCATCTCCCTGCATTCTCTAGATCCATCCTCGTCCCCACGCTTCACTCTTCGTGCGTCGGTTGATTCGGCATCCGAAACTCGCAGTGTTGCTGGTGTTGGGATTGCGCTAGCAATCAAGGCTGAGAGTGCACTACTTGACTAGATCCCGGTTAGTGGCTGACTGCACTGAATATCTGAATGCTTCAGTACGGGTCAACAGCTACAGAACAAAGCGTCGATGCCTGCTCGTCGTATCCGTGTGTGCGTCGATTGATTGCAATTCGCCCGAAAGGAAGGAACAATTCTACAAGGACCTCTCTGAACCGCTTTAAAGTGCTCAGTCAGGGGACATCGTGGTGGTTGCTGGGGCCTTCAATGGTCAACCGAGATCCTTGGACGAACACGAAAGGTTTTTTCTAGGTACTCATGCCATCCCAGCCAACCATGTTAGACAAAGGAGAACGCGTAATTCAACTTTGCACTGATCATGAACTGTTCCTTTCAAGCATCAACTTCTCGTACAAGAAACGAACCACCTTACATGGAAACCGCCAAACTCAACACAGCGATGGATTCAAATCGATCACGTTTCTATCAGCTACCGTTGGCGAGGATCCATTGAAGTCTACCGCTCTTTCTCGTCAACACACGTGGACACGGACTATGGTCTTCTACTAGCCAGATTCTCTCTATATATGGCAAACAACCAAGGATGAAGCCACCGGAAACGGATGCATTATATCAACGATCGTTTCATATCAGCCTTCGATGCGGAACTATCTGCTCGCCTTTCAGCTCAACCATCAGCCGAGGGACTCAGGGAACACTGGATGGCAATCAAGAAATTATCAAAATTTCAGTGAAGTCAACGACGGATTTCGTCGCACGATCAAAGCAAAAGCGATGGTTCTTCCCTGCTGGAGGCTCGGAAAGCCATTCCTTCTGATGCTAAATACGAACTAGCGTGCGAAGCCCTTAAACACCAGCTCATCAAAAAGTCTGACGAATAACCACGAGAAGTGGTGGGTAGGAAAGTGTAGAGAGATGGAGAAGGCTGCGGCCATTGGTATTAGTCGCAATGTTTTTCCTTTTATCCGAAATACGAGCCCAAGAAAAGTAAACGTATGTAAACAGTACAAGTTAGCTTTCCAGTATGTTTCCATTTGATTCTAACATTGAAGGCAGTCATTCTACCCTATATCAACTCCTTCCCTCGTGTGTTTCTTCGTTTCAGCCCACGGTGGACAATATTATGGGTACGAAGAACAATGTTGTTCATGTCAAACCGTCTGATTTTGATGTGATCCAAGCATTGGAATTGGATCAGGCAAATAGTAAACACCGTCCAAATCAACTGGATTCCGTGGATGTACGTGAGCCTGGCACTCTTTATCATGCTTGTGATTCGCTTTTGCTCACATCCTCGTACTGTACACACACACATATACACAGAAAGAGAATGTTCCGAAGGCAGTGATTTGTTCTGTCTCGGAAAGAACTGTTTTTCTCTTATTCGTCTGAAGGGTTTCTTTTAATTACGTACCCTAGTATGATGAACATTAGTCGGATTAACCCCATGGTCATGAGGACCTGCTGTTCACTGGTGGAAACCGCTCATGTAAGCCTCGCGGGACTTGGAGTGGCGAACGAAATAAGACCCCGCTAGATTAGGCATGGCACCGAACCAGACGGCAGCAAATTTGCCCACTACCAAAGTTCAGTGGCAGTGGCGGGGTTCGGACCCCGGACCACTGCCTCCAAATCACGCCGGTGACAACGACTCAATCACTGTGCCACCACCAGTATAGGGCAGCAAAGCGAGGAGTGATTTCGTTTGAGTTAGTCTCTTTTTGACCTGCGTACATGTGCATCCCTTTGGAAACCCTCACTTGATCTTAGCTGTAGAGTTATTCAACATTTTGCAGGCTGTCGGACGGACGTCTGATTCCTAGATTGCTAAACATAACAAAAATGGCATATATACATTTGGTCACTGTGATGAAAGCTCGAATCCGGCCGCAGCCCGCTCGCATCGGTTGTCACGTGACTGGTCGATCTCGCTATCGACCCTACCCCAGCCAGCATCGACAGGCTTAATGAGGATTGATCCGTATTTCACCCATTGTCCCTGTAAACCGCGTTCACACGATTACAGTCAGCCCGTTCCAGTTCAGTGACTCGTGTTCTTCCTGATCAGGAGTGTACAGTCGTAACAATCATTAACTGGGAAGAGATGTGGTATCAAAATTAACAATAAATGTTAGAGGATTTCAGTTTGAATAATCACCTTAAAACCGGGAACCATGGCTGACAAAGGACTTCTAGACGAACTAGAGTAAATCAGATTGTTTTTTTATGCAATTTTCCTCGTTCAAATGGATAACAGCGGTGTCCTGGTTTAACCGCGACAAATGAATGGATCTCTATAACTACGTCCTAAACCAGAAGGTCCATTTGTCGACTTTTCCGTGCCAAATTTCTATGAAGCACGTTTTTATTGGATCCATTGTTACAATTTTCCTGTTTTATTAGATTTGTCCGTCAGTGGTGCAGCAGGTTGTAGGGAAACGGCAGTCGTTCACCAATATCACTTGAATTCACTCCGGTGGTCTAATTACCAATTAACAGTGAGGTTTGGTATGCGACTTGAAGACTGTGGCTTTCTCCACAGATTTAGAGCAGATTTGTCACTCGGGTGTATCACATGCTTCTTTGGCAAAACACCTGGATACAGTACTTTTCGATTAGAGAATCATCGTATATAAACCTGGGTAAGGTTCACGATGACCCCTGTCCCAGCTGTCATTGGTTTTTATCCTGCAACACATACACGAGTTAGAGAGCCTGTCCGTTTAAACAAAGGCTTCTACTCGCCTAGTGTTCTATTTGAATCCGAAGCCGGTTTAATTTCACTCATGCGCGTGAAAATTTCACAACAGACTCTCCTTTCGCTTCTGTTCGACTGAAGCTATTCACCTGAAATGTTTGGTCTTCGTTTGTCGTTTATATGACCCCGCACAAATATATCTGACTTCGTTGGACATTTGATTATAAAGACAACAAGATGGTGGCATCGAGTTGCCTTCGGGTGGCAGACTATCTGTCTGCAGACGACATTGTACTGCTCAATGAAGATCCGGGTAAGTTGCAAGCTTTTCTGGATAGTTTGAATACTAGTTCGGTACGTGTTTTGCACCTTCAAAGTGTAAAATGTTGCTAAAGGACTGGATTGATGTAGCTCACTCACCTCACTCTAACTGGGGAAGTAATAGAGCAAGTTTTTTTTGGGGGGGGGAGGGAGACGGGGGCAGAGGTCTCTCACCCTGTGGATGCATTGCCGATGAAGCGTCAGCTCGCACACAGAAGGTGCGCTTGATCTTTGCCAACTTGAGACATCTGTGCCGCCACTGCAACATCCGACTGTTTGTGAAGGCTCGAGTGTATGTTACACCAGTTTGGTCAGTGCTACTTTACGGCGCAGAAATCCGGTCATGAAGAAAACAGGATAGAAACTGTCGGTGTTCGAACACTGATGTCTGCAACGGACTGCACGAATCTGGTGGGTCAACCAGACGAGCAATGCTGAGGTTAGGCGTAGAGTTTTAGGTAGCCGCTGTCCCCCACTGGAGCAAGTGTTCGACCTCCGTAGATTACTTTAGTTGGGACGTGTATTACGCATGTTGTCACATGGATTACCACGACACGTGGTTTGCCAGGTTAGGTAGGGGTGTGGAGAAAAGCCGAATGTGGTCCAACTAAAACCTGACCAGACGGAATGGAACCCTCATTATGAGACTCAGCCACATAGGTCCCTCGATGAGGAACTCGGGATCATTATAGTCAATGATTAGAGACACTGCGTGACATGACGGTAACGGTCGTGCAGCGTCTCCGTTTTTTTTACATCCCTGATCTACTGGAATTCTCCATTTTCTCTTCGAATTCACTGTCAACCTTAATATCTTTCTCTTAATCCTTCATTTAAATGGGAAACCAGAAGGAAGCAACCAAAGCCGGCCCAGTTCATCGTTAACGGTTTTTCAAACTGAAACAGTTAACTATCAGAAGACAGAATTCTATCTCCTACTTCTTTAGGAGCTGTTATACGTTTCAGCAAACGACGTGGAAGAAACTAGGCTCTCCAATACTCATAGCCACACTCATTTTAAAATCATCCGTCTGACCGTATTGCTCTCACCGATTGGTTATCGCTTCATCTGTAATCGAAAAATTGTTTAGTCAATCCATATGGGTTTTCATCTTTTCTTAATCTCACCCCAACACTGCTGCACTTGCTGACAACAAGCTGCTCTTTGGTTGCCATCCTTCATCCGGTCAGAATGCTTGAAAAGGTGTGAATGCCGAGTTATCTCTACACTCTATGCATCGATAAAAGAGGTTCACTTTCTTGGCCTCCCTCCAATGATGCTCAAACCCTGTCCGTCTTGTACTTTCTCACTTATTCAGTGTACATTAGGAGCTTAACAACGATCAGTGAAGTTCAGTCCTCTGTAAATCACTGTACGATGATGATGATGACACTTCCTCTCCGTTGGTAAACAACTTATTCATTCAGTTTTCGCAAACGCTGTTACCTTCGATTAGGATCCAGGTGTTGAAGGCCACTACTGTTACAGCACATTAAAATTGTCTCTTACTCTTTACTCCAGCTGGAATCCATCGGCCATTCTCCACCCGGTGATTACGGTCGTTATATTCCGTCGCACCCATCCGAACTTCAACGCCGCTCCAACGAGTATCGCACCGTTGGACCAGTTGCTCCAGGTATTGGGACAATCAATCAGCCTCCATTGCTTCCTCCGCACTTGCTACAGGTAAGCAGGTCCCGATTATCATCACACAAACCCATGAACTATCTTTTTGGGCTTACTGCTGATCTCTCAAATGCGAGGAACTGTCCTGTAACCTCCATAGATTATGTTGGTTGAGGGATGTGTTACGCATGTCACCAAATAAGTTGCCACGGCAAGCGATGTTTACCGAGGCAGGTAGCGGTTGGAAAAAGATCAGGGGTGGTCGAACGAAGACCTGGCGTGAGGATATGAGAACCCTAACTAGGATACTAGGTCACTTAAGATCCTTGATTGGGAACCCCGAGATGTTGGTCACCAATGGTTAGAGACCCTGAGTGATATAGCTGGGTGTCGCAAACAGTGGCGCTCGTGCATCCACACATTATTCTCTTAACAACATTATATGAATTCTCCATCTTCCGTTCGAATTTGCTCTCAACATCCCAATCTTCATCTTGCTCTTTTAACCAAATGGGCCGCCAAAAGACCGTAACCAAAACCGGCGCACAAAAGTGCTTGGTTAATGCTTTTGAAAACTGAACTGAACTAAACTGTAACCTCCAGAAAACTATCCTCTCGCTTTGAAGCTGCTCTCAGAGTGCAACAGCTAGTTAAGGAGTAGGCTTCAGAAAAGAATTAGCGTGGAAGCCAACCAGAGCCTCAAGCAGTATTTACTCAAATTTATTGTTGTCTTGTAGCTATGATCTCGAGCTCAATCCCTTCTAGTGCTACGAATGCATTTTCTCTCCATCACTCTTTGAGTTGTCTCGGTGGGGGGAACACTTTAGTCTTCTTCTCAATCGCCCTCAAATACAAATCCCATATGCGTCCCCCTCGCCATCTTCAGCATACGAAGAAAACTGCGCTCCGTCATCAGTAGAAGAGATTTCAGATGTCATCAACTATCTAAACCCACGGAAATCTGGCAAGGACGAGATACCTGCTGAAATCTACGCAAAGAGTTCTCCAACCATTTAAAACCCTCTTCATAGCTTGATGCGTACAACCCAGTTAACCGAAATTTGCCCAACTGACTGGATCACATCGATTTTAATACCTTTCCCTAAAAAGGGTGATAAATCAGTGTGCGAAAACTACAAAGGCATCAGCTTACTTGACGTGGCGTCTTAACCAGAAGGGATTCCGCCCCCTCCCCCCTCCTGTGGGTTGCGTTGGCCAAATATTCACTTTACGTCGACTTCTGGAACATTGCCACAAAATTCAACAACCCACAGCAGTCTGCTTCATTGATTTTCGTGCGGTATTCTACTCCGCAGATCGCGAATCCCTCTGGAACATAGTTCTGGCCAATGGTGTCTCAGTTAAACCTGTCAACTTAATGCGATCCTACTATTCCAAAACTCTAGCACCAGAATCCGCATCTACGACGAGGAGTCTTGCGCGTTTGAGGACCTGGAGTGCGACAGGGGTGCCCATTGTCCCCCATACTGTTCAACTTTGCCGTTGACTGGATAATGGGTCGTTCGATGGAAGGATACCAGGTTGTTCAGATCTCTCCGAACTTATGGCTCACTGACTAAGAATCGCTGATCAGCCGACAGGCCTCGGAGATCGGCTTAGTGGTGAACACATCAAAAACCAAAACCTTTCCGACAGTTCCGATTCATCGCAAAAAATGCTTTACTAATAAACGACGAGCCGACTGAATCCGTCAAAAGCTTTAACTACTTGGGTTCAACCGTATTCCCCATTGGACAAGTTTAAGACGAGTGCGCGTCGATGCTACGAGAAAAGCGTTCCTACAGCTAAAGAATGCCCTTTGGCGTAGAAATGAAATCAGACAAAAATCTGATTTTTCTCGTCAGCAGTCCATTTTGTCTTGCTATACGGATGTGAAACCTGGCCAGTTCAGTTCAGTCCTTACAACCAATAACCATGCTCTTTCGTCGAAGACTGCCGACTATTAGAAGTCTTTGATCACTGGTGCTTATGAATCATTCCGGGAGTACGATGGAGGAATCAGCTCAAACGAGGCGTTCAGAAATCCGTGTTTTAATCTCATATGGCTGCGGACGCTAATACAAACGCGGCGACTACAATGGTTTGGTCACATACTTCTTAAGTCTGATAACGACCTGACTAAAGCTGCCTTGGTACCGCCTCCCTGCCTGAACTGGCCCTGTCGATATGGTGGGTAGCTAAAAAAACTGGCTTGATACGGTACGAAAGGATACAGAGAACCTTGGTCTCCGCTTCGTCTGCGGCATTTACCAATGGAAATCAAGCTGAATCACAATCTGCGCTGACCTTGCCGCAGACCGTCGAGTGTAGGCAGCGGCAATTCGGGATATCCATGAAGCCGGCTTTTCTTCTCCCAGGAGCCGTGCGAGAGCAGAGCTGTATGCTACCGGGCGCGTCCCCAGGTCGCGGATAGGGGAACGGCCGTCATTTCACGGCTAACCGTGAATAAGGTGGGCCACGACTCTCCAAATAAGCGGTCGTGGACGATCAGCGGCAGCGCTCGAGGATGTGGTGGGTCTACCCCTGACAAGGGTTCTCCGTACAAAACGCCACATATATCTGCGGACAGCGCTGTGACATGGCGAGTGTGGCCCGCCACTAAATAGGGTCATTGCTCCTTGTTAAGATCCGTTGCTCAACAAGGCTTTCCAGAAGAGGCGAATAAACCAAAAACTGGCCACCGGCTCATCTGGAATATCGCTGCTGCCTTGCAGTCCGCGCTTGGTTGCGCAAAGGCTAGAGTGCACCCTCGAACAANGCCATTTCTCAGTGGGGTCTGTTACTACTGAACAGGAAAACTGCATCCACATGGAATGAATTCCTGTTTATACGAAATATTTTGGGAGATATTAATTTGTTCATTTAAATTCACGTATCATGCCGGGTCCGCGTGTCACTCATCCCTGGAAACCTTGAAATCATTGTTCATCTAGCAAGCTCGGGAGAGCAGATCTGTATGCTACCCGAGCGCGTCCCCAGGTCGCGGATAAGGGAACGGCTGTCATCTCACGGTTAACCGTGAATAAGGTGGGCCTTGACCCTCCGAACGGACGATCAGCGGCAGCGCTCGAGGATGTGGTGGGTTTACTTCTTGGCAAGAGTACTCCGCACAAAACACCACACATTTCTGTCGACAGCACTGTGACGTGGCGAGTGTGGTCCGCCACCTAATATGTCTATCGACCCTTGTCGAAATCTATTGTTCGGCAAGGTTCCAGAAGAGGCGAATGAACCAAAACTGGCCACCGGCTCATCTGGAATATCGCTGCTGCCTTGCAGTCCGCGCTTGGTTGCGCAAATGCTAGAGTGCACCCTCGAACAAGNCCGAGTAGTACAACAACCCACAACGCCAACAACGATGATCTCTTCGACTTCTACGCGCATCCAGTTTACTTTTTCTTCAACTAAAGCCAAACACTCTACACCGTATACACACTCGCGTCCTCGCAGCCCTCCCCCATCACACATCCGCCCCCGTCACCCACCCGTTTTCTCGGGATCCTCAGATGGTCGTGCAAACACTAGTGCCTCAGATGGAAACTCTGCCGCTGTTCCCTCATGTCCTACCTCGACCACTGTCCAAGTCTTACGAATTCCTCCACCAGCTGAAGCCCTTCTTCGCCCTCGATGTACTTTCAAACTAGCCACATTCAATGTGTGCACTCTGATGCGTATAGGACAACACGCTGGTTTAGCTCCTACGCTCGAGACCCTAGCCATCGATATGTGTTGTATCCCAGAGACTCGTG
>UZAN01041670.1:9974-22483 GCA_900618425.1 Echinostoma caproni
CGACTTCTAGGCTTAGGATTCGCGACTGAACAGTCACCGAAATGACCACTAACTTCCATCGATTTGGCTCAAGACGAGAAGTTCGAAATATAAATTGCATACATTTGTCAATATTCACAGCCGATATTACCTCGGGTTATTACTGGACGAACGAAAGGTATCTTATTGTGCTCGTTACAAGCACTTCTTACTTCTCGCACTGTAGGTGTTCCAAAAAAACCGAACCTCTTGATTTCATGGTTAGCAAAGCCATTCAAAACCCCTTTGTGACTGCTATTATTTGGTAGTTTTTGTGATTGCATGTAACCGTGCATGTTTTTCATCTTCCGTTTAAGCGAACATTGATGTCCACGTTTGGAACAGGCTATATCACAGTGCTATCGGAGTGGCATCGTAGCTCAGCTGGTAGAGCGTGAGCTGTAGGTGGCGACTATGCATGGGTTAGAATCTCATCGAGGCTACTGAACTTTTTATAGTTTCAATGCATGATGATTAGGTTCAGCCATGATACAGATTACCAGTTTGAATAATCCCATAATATCATTGAGAAAACAAGTCGGTGAGTGAACAATTGTTTCCGGATATTCCTAGTTATGCTCAAAATGGCGATAGGTCACATCGATTGACACAGTAAACGCTCCTACACATACTCGCACGCACACACATCCCCTTCCTTCCTACTCCGATTAATGACCTTAAATTGAGCCAATAGCTATCGTTCTGTAAGCATTTTTCCACTATATGATATGTACGAGCATGACTAGGAATATCCGAAGACAGTTGCTTGCTCACCGACTCGTTTCCTCTATACAGATTAACTCTCAATGAAGTATATATGAACAACACTTCTTCCAATAGTGGTAAAATCATTCATGGCTATTCGTGAGTATTCCCCTGGGTAGAACGCCCAGATCAAAAGCTTTATTTGTTCGCTAGACCGCTTACGCAGGCTTTCTGTTGTCAATTTTCTCATAAATTCCATCCCGGGGACGGCTCAAGGGCTGGTAACGTTCTATCTCTACTCGTTTATTCTTCCTCCCCCACAGAAATGCACCGAACACAGAGCAACTTTGAGAATCAACTCATATTCAAAGTGTTCCTCTTTCAGTTTGTAAATTTTTACGCATCCATTTTCTATGTGGCATTCTTCAAAGGCCGGTGAGTATTTCGTGGTGTCCCGTTTTGCTTTCGTGTTGCCTACTTTTCACAATGACGAATATTCGATAACGAATGCGCTAAACATGAGTGCATTTGTGTGACGTGTTGTGTGATCGGTTTACTCAAGTAATGGATTTCGATTGATTCATGGACTGTGTTTAGTGGTACACACCTTATTTCCTGTTGAGCAGAACCGGTCATGTCATTTCTTCTACTTAGAAGCTTCCAGTGCACACAGATTATGGATTATCTGGAACCAGAAATTAGTAAACGACTGAGTTTATAGTTAATTAGAAGCACAAAATGGGCAAAGAAATTCGTATTGAGTGTTTCGTAGTCCTCCTAATCTAACACTGTATGCATATATGAGTAGCTACATATCGAACGTTTTGGGGAAACACAGAGTAGACAGTATCCGAACATAAAGGTCCCGTGGATATCGGTAAATGCCAACTCCTCCCTGTTCGCCGTGATTCAGAACTCGATCTTGAACCCGGTCCATTTGTTGGGTTGACAATTGAAGGNTCTTTCTGCAGCGAACCAGTGTCCTTGCCTGCATTTCAAACGATGGTGACTATGTCGTACGGAACAGCAGTTTCTTCTGTTTGTGAGGAATACATGTAGTTATCTCTCGCCGTTGATACTTACTTATATGGAGTCGCAAAAAGTTAATGTTTCTTTCGTCTTCCGCTTCATTGTGAACAAGGAATAATAGTGAGCTTTGGTTTGGCCCGTGGGAAAACACAGGAAGATTGTTAGCATTATGCAGGAAAAACAGAGAATTCATGAAGCCTAAGGTTGCAAGGATACTGAGTAGAAATAGAAGCCACACTGCTTACAGTACTCAGTCATATTACTCAACCTCTTTAGTCATCAGTCACGCTGATCTCCCAGATTCCCGTCCAGTGAGCCTAACGAGACCCATTTGAGCAGGCCTTCAGATCAGGGTTTTCATATCCTTATGCCCGGTCTTACCTTGATTATTCTTCACATTTTTTCACCTGTCACCACCCATCTCGGCAAATATCGTGCGTCGTGGCAGTCTACTTGCGATAGGCATAATACAGTTCACGACCAACGTAATCAATGGAATTCGAGTAAGTGCTCCAGTGAATTAATGCAACTATCTAAAATGGTGCATCTAACCCCTCAGCATTGCTCTTCCGGCTGCTCCACCAAACTCGTGCAATCGGAAGCAAGCAGCGGTGTTCGAACACCGACAGTCTTTCTTTATCCCAAGTGCCTGTGTCCTGTAGCAGCATTCGTCAAACTGTTACAGCACATATTCGACCCTTCACAGATAGCCAAATGTCGCGACGGAACCGAAGATGCCTCAGGTAACCAAATGCCAACCGAACACGCGTGCCAGGAATCCATCCCTGATGCGCCGGCCGGATGAGGTTTACCTGTCCGAAAAGCAAAACTTATCCCACTAAATCTATGACTTTCCCAGTATGAATGAGGTTGACGGCTAGACAAACCGAGTCCTTTTACGATATCTTCTAATTCGTATGTCAACTGAATGGGTTACTTTGGAATTACAGCCAAATATTTATACTGACCAGGAAACGCCGCAATCCAATTATTTCTAGCTTGCTAATTTAGGCCGATAAACGACTCCAGATTGCTTGCACAGATCTTAAAGTAAGACCGGTCTGTCTGTGTTGCTTTTTATCATGGCTGTGTGTGTTCTGGTTATTGGCACTGAAGACGTGATCGATGCTTGTAGCACTGGTGCACTTTGTTCTCCACACTTTTGTGTCGTGCTTTCCTAATCGCATTGTTTTTACGTTTTCCGAAGTTCATTCCCGTTTTTTTTTCAATAACGGTAGATTTATCGGGTATCCGGGAAATTATATATACTTCTTCGGTCTGCGAAATGAAGATTGTAACAACGGCGGCTGTTTGATTGAATTGGCTCAACAGCTCCTCGTGATCATGGTGGGCAAACAGATCATCAACAATTGTCAGGAAATTCTGATTCCGTGAGTTTCGTGAGCTGTCTTCTGAATAACTGGAGGGGGTCTAACATATTTGTTAGACTAGTGCGAAACTCTGTGTAATTTCGGCCAAGCCTCCGTAAAATCTTCTCACTCTCCTGGCGAATAGAGGTGGTTGCATTCAGCGTGTCGGCTGCAATTATGCCTGATGCATTTTTAATTGTCTAACTTTATTGAACCCATTTGCAATTTTTCCAGACTCCCAGATAACGGAAAGTGGCATTTGTGACGTTTTTCACGAGAGCCAATGAATGTGAAATTGGAGCGGTCTACAATGTTTTAGCAATTGTTGAGGTAGTTTTCACTATCGGCTACTGTTGTGTCCAGGTTAAGGGGGATAAGCATGCGCTGAATTAAGCAATACATGTATCGTGGAGGGCAAACATGTAGCATGTCCGCAGACCGGTGAGCAAGCAGGATCGGGCCACATGTAGGCTGCGGGAAGGCCGGCCAACAGCTGGCTTAAGCAACACGTGACATCCTAATGCTGTCAAGCAAGCATTCAAACAGTCAAACGATCAATCAGCGTGGGAAAAGTTCAATACTAACATCTGATTGGCTGGAGCCGATCGATATTGTGGTAGAGTCAGCTCGCATGGCGTGAGTGCGTGCGAGTGCACAAGCTGACAGCATCAGTCAATCAACCGATCGATCAATCAATCAATCCGGTCACAGGCAAACGCGACAAACATACCAGATATCTGTAGGCTACAACAGGTACTCTGTTCCTTGATATCCATATAAATAGGAAAATAGTTGATAAACCGACATACTGGAAACGAGTACAAAATTTGAGCAACAATAGGGGTGGGGATTGTTACTTTGACGGACGTTGGAGAACCACTCTTCAATTTAGCGGTGAATGGACATCAACGGAGCCATGACGAAATTATTACGTACAATCCAACTTCAATCTATCCTTATGATTCACCGTGGAACTCAGTTTGAAAGAATTCATGCAATATAATTCGCTCAACCGCATAATTTATTTTGCTTCGTAAAACTTCACAGCACTGGTTGAGATAATAATACAGGTTGTACAATACTTCGGTGTGTCTATAGGGACAAATGACATCATCAAGATGGATGAAAGTTGCTTCGATCAATACGTCATCATATCTGGAATTGATGCCTCACTGGTACTATCCAGTCCACACAGCCGTCCTATTCCAGTCCTATAGGAGTCCTATCCGAGTCCCATGGGAGTACCATTGGAGTCCGTTTGCACCATAACCGAGACTCCAATGGGACTCTATGGGACGGCTCCCGAAAGGAATGCTTTACATTCTATTAAGCGTTGCTTACATTTCTCCAGGCTAACGGATGCTTATTAACTTACGAAATACATTATATGTATCTAAATTAAATCCCTACCAATGTTTATCGTGCATCATCCCAATCGTTGACTAACGAAGTCCATGTATGACGTCTACCATCAGAACCCCCAATTTCAATAGAAGAAGTAATACAAGGGGCACACTCAAATGTGTATTTGATATAAAACATGTACAGGTTTTACTCATTAGTCATCAGATGAATCTTCAGGTTAGTTCTCTTTGTTGCACTCTCTTCTGTGTATATTCTCTCCGGCCTTCTGAATCCATCTTTGTATTTGCTCACATATTTAGAGGTGAGTTTCACCCGGGAAGTTCTTTTACACAGTGCAATCTACATAAAGGTACAAAGTTGGATAATGCTGCACGCTTACAGACCAGCAAATTCGCAACATAAGCAGTGTCCATCCCATATTTGTTCATTTAAACAATCTGTGAGTGAATTTAACCGCCACTAAAATACACAATTTTAATGTTTTCAGTATTTAATTTATCATTCCAGTAATATATTTGGTTTGTTTTTCTTAATACATTAAAATTAAATGTGTACAGTCCCGACGAGACTCGAAGAGGACTCCAATGCGACGGTCCTGATAGGCGAGTTCCGACGGGACTCCAATCGGACTCCAATGGGATGGTGGTTAACGCAGGAGTCCCGGCGGGACTCGATTAGGACTCAAATAGGACGGTCAACTGTCTCGCTGTGCAGACACAGTAATGAATTCCTACTGGTAGTTCATTCTCCGTTCTTCTCAGATAGGAATCGGAATCACGCCCAAAATTGGTCGACATTTTATTCTAGTTGAATTCTTCCCCCACTGAATGGCACACGAATAATTGAAGACAGTATTGGTGTTACGGATCGTCCATTAAACGCATCGACTTAACTTACAAGGAATGTTACTATACCACAGGGCATGCACAATGTACGAAGAGGAACTAGTAATCGATTAGTCCCATATCACTATTCTCATCTCCCAATCCATAATACACAATCTAGGCTAATATGTGTTTTAGATTAATCCCTTTTCAAACTTTGATAGTCACATGTGTGATAAAATTTGAATGGAGTCCAACAGAAAGTTGGATGAGTCATTTATTTGGTAATCGGCTAGAGAGAACTCAAATTGATACGTTGTTTGGGTTACGTAACCTAAATTCGCTGTGTTACGTTGTGGTCATGTGATCAAGAGAACAAAAATACCAGAAGCAGAGAAAAAAGTGCTTTTTCATAAAACGTCCATTCAAAGGTGACGTCGGTGCTAACAGGGTTGGTTGAGTTTTGTCCGTCACAGTGAAATCCACCTTTATTGCCGCTCAACAAAGATGCGTGTTCTCTACGACATCATAGATTCAAAGCTACCTATGTAGACCTCATCCATGATTGTCTAACAATTCAGGCGCATCTGTGGTGAGACTTATCTCGGTCGAACCACAAAGCAATTATCTCCATTTAAAAAAGAACAGAATCCACGCCGGCTCACCCAGGGTGGGAGCTGTCAGGCTCGATCGGTGCTAACCTGGTGGTTTTCGGGACATTTGGATGGCATGTGCTCGGCATTTACAATCATTTATCAAGTCTCACCACACTCCGCTCGAGAGCAATACGGACATTAGCGACCGCAAAGGCGATTCGTATTCGATTCATGAAGCGCGAACTGCGCGTACAACGAAAACTGATCCAACCGATCTAATTCCCCTTGGCCAAGAGCAGAAAAATCGCTTGTTCACATGGCCATTAAGTAACATAGCGAATTTTGGTTACGTAATGCAAACAGCGTATCCCTTTAGAGTTCTCTCGGGCTCCCCATCAAACACTTGAAATGTGGTCAAGTTCTGAGAAGGAGCGAATTTGCTTTGAAATTCGCAGTTTGTACTGTGTCAAGTTCTATGTTAATAGATTACTAGGATGCGCCTGTTGTGGCCTAGGACTGACTGATAGGTTTGCCATTCGTGCCTGTGGTCAGACTGATTGGTCGATTGGCTGATTGTTTGAATGCCGGCTTGACGGCATTCGGATGTGATGCAACCTGCGAGCCGGGGTCGGCCTACCTGCTTGCCTGCCTTCCCATACGTTGTTCGTCCCTGCTCGTTCCCCGGTTTGTGACGTGGGCTACATATTTGCTGTTTACGATAAACGTACTGCCTAGTTTGTTATGTGCTGATCTACCTACTTCATTTGGAACACAACAGCACCTTAAATACCTTGGACTAGCTTTAACCTATTCACACATGATGAATTCAACTCCAGTCACAAAAGACCATACCCTGCCCGTCTAAGATTCCACTTGTTTCATGGGGGTAACCTTACCCGTGGAGAGAGAGATCACTTGATTCTGCTTTGATGCACCGTTTCGCGATTAAAGATTACCTGTGCTCACAATTGGGCTATGCTTCTCTTCTTTAGTCATAATCGCCAAACCAGTGTCTGACTCGTCAAATCACATAACACACGAGTGGAACACTGTAGGGTATATGCAATCACTTTCGCTTTTTTTGTCTCAATAGATCTCACGAAGTTCGATTTGTCCATTCCACTGTTTGGGAAGGAACGCTATTTGTGGTTTACTGCACGCCAGCAATTCCCGGGCTTGCCGTTCGAACATGTTCTGAACGCAGACCTTTAAGGAGAATTGAACGCCTGACGACAATCACCCGACTAGAGCTGTTGATCGAAACGCATTAGGAATATCAAACGCACCGCCTCAGAAGCTTCAATTTTTCTGGGAAAGTAAAAAATATTGCCTGCGACCATTCTTATTAATATGCCGTCAGATACCGTACGGAGGACAAAGGGCAACCAAAAAAACATGAGGCAAAACCCGAGCTGAATTAATTTCATTCGTTTGTAATGGTAGAAGTTAATACGCAACGATGAGTGGCGGGCGCTCTCCATGTCTGTTTGTGTGTATCTATGTGCGCGCGTCTGATATGCGCTTCCGCCTCCACTTGGTTGAGTGGACATAATGGGCTATCCACACTATTCTTGTGTTTATGTAGGCTTGGAATTAATTAATGTGTTTCAAATTTGCGGTTTAAATAGGACAACTGTATTGATGTGTTTGGAGTGAAGCTGCTGTGTTGGGCTTTTGGGTTTATCCCAACTAACTGGTCAGGACGCCGATCACCCAGCTATTAGCCAATGCAGGTGAGGTAACGTGTAACGCAACAATCCATGTTACGGTGTTGCGCATTCCAGTCCTATACGTGCAACGGTACAGGTAACGGGGATTAATGGGTACCCCGCGGTGTGGATACAATTGTGCTGCCGTTCGTAGACAACCGTCTATCACGTGCCTATCACGTGCATGAGCTTTGGTTCAGTTCACTGGATAAAATGCTCCCCAGAAGATTAGTAATCGAGGAAGGTCAGGTAGCATTACTGGCGTATAAAGATTTGTGACAGAGGGAACGAGATCTGAAGGATCACATAGCAGTAAGTCACACACGAGTGTTGTTCATCAACCACAATTTCAACTGGCACTCAAAATGCTCAGTTAAGTTCGATCAAGAAACATGGAATCTACACTATATAGCACAACCCATCTTTGTGAGCTTGTTGTGAACATCGGTCCTTACTCGTTTCAGCACTAGCCTCTCAAGGGGTATGACTCGATTGGAAACTGTCACATCTGGTTGACTGATTGTTGTACGAAACCCAATCGGGTCAAAACAGCTATGCAGCTGTGCTTCCAATCTTTTCAGCTCACGCGTCATTTATTCCTAAAAACATAGAATCCTTAGATAGATAGATAGATAACAGGAAAAGATATCACAGAGACAGTTCGACCGATGACCCAAGGACCGAGTTCAACCGGCGGAGGGGGGAGGGAGGGCTGAAACGGAACACAAATGTGCGGTATCGACAATACTGATGCATGACTCTTTTGTTTGTGTAGGTTATACTGTACCCAAATAAAACTGAGGTTTGGCTGGTCAGTATTATTAAGAGTGCACAAAATGTTCCCCGCAAAAGTCGGGTTTAACTAGCAAGTTCGTTAAACATCGGGTTCCCAGTTTGTGTTGCTCACGGTCGCTTACTGACCGCATTTATCGATTAGACTCTGATCCACAGTAGCTTATCTTCAGGTGAGCTTGTTGTATGCGCCCACGTATTGCCCACTTTACTCAATTCCTTGCCCACCTGGCATCCCACCTTTCAAATGTCGGCACCCACTGCTGGTTCATGTTTGATAAAATGACCTTTCGATTGCCTCTCCACGGGGCAAGCACACACTTTCTCCGGATCATGATCTGTCTCGTTTAACTGTGACTTGATCTTTCTGACTAAGCTCCAGTTTGTACTTTATCCATCGCTTTTCGTAGACTCAAATTTCCTAGCCCCGAATGTGATTGGACAGTCCTTTAGTGACTAAGTGGTTGCTGATGTTCATCAGAACCTGTCACTAATGTTTGCTCACGTTCGTTCTGGATATTCCTCCCAAGAGGAAACAGAACCAAGGAGTGTGATTGTGAAAACGTTATATTCTGAAGCTTCCGAAATGTTGGAAGTAAGTTTGGCTAGGCCTAGGCTGTTATTTTAGCAACGGCAGCAGACACCTGAATGTAGATTTGATTAATGCAAGGAAAGCGTGCGATATAGAGCTGACCGTGGAAGATTGTTTCGGTGCGGTCTTTGCGAGCTCATTAGAAGCACGATAATAATTAAAGCAAAGCTTAATTCTGGAAGTGTCCAAGTTGTTACATCTCGTGAAGAAACGTTCTCTGGAAGATCGCTATCCCCAACCAATGGCGATACGTGCCAAATCTCTACCACACACTTGATTGTGCCTGGTAGAGAAGAAGGGTCCTTATGTTAGAAGGAAAAGATTAACGGCAGCCTAGCTTTTGTAATTAATCTACCTGATCGATAGGCTAAGTCACTACTTGATATCTGAACGTTCATAGTTCTGATAAGTATGTCATGGTTATGAAATCATGTCCTGATAGTCCTCAATTATAAAGGAATGGTTAGAAATCGCGCCTGTCCTGATGCTAGTCACCAGGGTATGGTGAAGGTGCTACTGGTCCGTGATTTGATGATGACGTCCAGATTGAATGGATCTGCCAGAAAACTTAGAGAAAGAAAAGAAAACTGCCGTTGCGAAACTGTCGGTTGAAGAACCGCTACAGTCCTGGTGACAGTCGGTCATGTGTCTACCCTTATTAGTTAATGTTAGTCCTTCGTCCCGCCAGTTTGCTTTGTTCGACGATTGAATGTTTTGTCCACTCCCTTGGCCCTAGTAGCTGATGCCTGTATCACTTCTGATCAAATGACTATCCGATGAACTCTCTGTGAGAACACCACCAATCAAGGTCTGTATCTGTGGTTGTGATATAACCGTTATTTAACTGTACTACCGCATTCATTGGACGTTAGTAAACAATCACATCTAGACCGATTTCGTCTCCTGATTTGGGGCATCACTCAACCTTGGCCTAGGCACCAGACAAACATGACAGTCAAATTGATATCAACAAAGGAAGTGCTGCGTAATGCTTGTAGAATAACACAAAGACAGTGCGATTACTCCAAGGTTTCACATTGTCTGGTTCCCTTCACCCGTCATCTATAACAATTAAACTCCCTCTGACTCTGTTTGCGCTCTGATTGGATCATTTTCCCAGATTTTTGCAACTCGAAGTCCCTCAACCGGACACCAAACTCTCACCTCACAATGTTTGTGAGGCACTTGTTGTCACCCGTAGTCGGCCCCTTCTACTGAGGCACTCCAGATGTGCACTCCGGCGTGCTAAATACTCGCGGTTGTGTGGGTTCTCGCTCGGGTTAGCTGGACAAGCGTCACATCCCTTATTGCGGCTGAACCAACCGACCGATCGATAAATGATCCCGATTGATCGTGTGTGCGATTGTTGGGCGAGCATAGAAAGAGGATACGTTCCCAATCCGATGCTGCTTAAGTGATGGTGGAGAATCACCATAAGAGAATCAGTAGTGCAGTGATGCTCCATGTGGGAAATTCTGAATGGAAAACGTTTAAGTGATGATTACACTGGGCGAGCACTTGACTCGTCAAAGATACAGACACTATTTTTCTAAGGGAGTCGGTAAACGGGTGATCATAATGAAACGGACTGCATACGGACTGCATATCCACTAATATAGGCCTACGATAACGCACAGCTCTCCTTGGTATTTTTCCAACTGGCTGTTTTCGCGTTAAACGATCCTACTAACTATTTCAGAGATAGATTTCCGCAGGAAAAAAATTAATATGAAAAAATGCATAGTTGTTTCATAAAGGTTGTTCAGTATGTTTTTCACCTTACTGCTTGCATAGCAAAATATGGCGAGGATAGCTTTCTTCTACCTTCAGAATAGTGGCAGCTGGAACACTTTCGCACTGCGCCACAATACTCTGCTTAAGCTTCTCGATCGTTCTCGGTTTTCGGGAATAAACGGNTTCAGATATCCCCACAGAAAGAAATCCAAGGGAGGCAGATCAGGTGATCGAAGGCCATTTTTTTGTCTTCCTTGGTTAAACCATCTGCCGTTAAATTCCGAATCAAGAAAGCGTCTCACCACCAGAGCATTGTGTGGCAGCGCACCGTCATATCGGAACCGAATTGAGGCATCCATTTCAGTTTCTATATGCCGGAAGCCAAGTACCACATTATCATGTAGCATTTGCTGGTATAATGCGCCCTGAACAATGTAATATATGATAAAAAGTTCACGGTAACTGAAACATATATCTCCAACCTCCCTCCTCAGCTCTCTATTCGCAAATGAGCTCGGCAGCTCTCTCATAGTTATTCAATCAAACAACGAGTATTGTCTCATCTTTCCATGGGGTAGCGATGAAAGACTCGTATTATTACAGGAGATGTTTCCATTAGCCCCGTTATCGGTAGAATATACCGTGTCTGATGTAAATATTGCTACTGTGTCAGTTCATTTGTAGGTGATTCATGCATATTTGCATTGTGCTGTTTCATGGTCCTTGTCCGCGTTTCAGGCTTCAGTTCCGAGGGTGTACGAGACAGATCTTGAGGAGGTCACGTGAACACCACTCACTTTTGGGGATACGGTGAAATAACTTGAGAGAGAAAACCCAATCAAGGTGGATTATTCTTTCCGCATCATTTACTCCCCCCCTCCCGCACCTCCGACTCCACTCCCTCGGATCCCCCTCCCTCGTGACCTAGGGGATGCTGATACATCGCCTCAGGTACGGCTGAGATGAACATAGTGACAATATTGAACCAAACCTGTTCTGTACTCAGAAGCTGCTTGATCCGAAAGCACTCCTGATGTTATTACCATGGTTAAGGANTTAAGGAAACCTCTCTAATCACCCCCACCCCGCCTCTCCCCGGGTCGCATCCACGACCAAGTAGATAGATGGGAATCTTGTCAACACACACAGAGGATACCTTAGGCACATAATTTGACCAAAGTGACATATTACCTCTCCCCTCCCCGGCTAATTGGTTGCACACTGTCTTTCCAATTTCATCCGTGTCCTCCGACGGTGAAATCTCTTCTGACCCTTTTGGTCATCTGATTTGCGCAACTAGTATTCAGCTTGTCAATGTTTCCAGCCGAGTCATAACCCCGGAGGCTAGTGGCAAGATGAGCGAGGCGCGATGGCCGCAACAAGCTCGCAAAGATGGGTTGTGCTTTATCGTGTAAATGACAGATGATAAACGGTCTGATCAGTAGTAATCTAACGCCTTGACACGATTCGATCGGATCATCGTTTCATAATAGTTGCGACCCTCCTGATGTTAGCTATCATCGACTCGTGTGAGGAGACATCAGCAGAAATCAAATCGAAAAGGTACGGGGTAATGGTTCCGGCCGGTGTTCGTTGAGCAAAAGTAAGGCTCCCCGTAAAAGATGTTCAATACGAACTCTAGCTCGTGTAGTGAGGTTACATTTCTTTATTATGTATTCGAGTGGTATTCTGAGTGTAAGAACAGTAAAGCAGTATGAGCCATCTTTCATATATATCAACACAGATGATGACACATACATAGCGAGAGATCAAGA
>UZAN01041670.1:23861-40287 GCA_900618425.1 Echinostoma caproni
AACCAGGTTAAAGAACAGTTCAGTGATTTCTGGTTTTTAAATTCACGCTTCATTTGCTCTTTACACGACAGAATCCACCATCTATATTAGTGTATACGGAAATATGTCTGCATGACCAGTAGAAAGATACAATTTGGCATCGTGATATTACCCCATGAAACAGAACATCAGCCGTACATAATGCTATTGTAATACCCAGTGATGGCCAGGACATGGAGAACAATGGTGTGCATTGTTTCTTCTACTGAAACCATCAATCGAACGGACAACAAACACGTCCGCTGTTTCAAACTCCCACCCCCACACGCAACCACTCATTGATGGGCAGTACTCAGATGGTGTTGTGGTTTGGTTCTCAGTTTGGTTTTAACCTTGTGCCTAGTATCCTTTATGTGTTTGTCACGTGAGATGGATGGTCTTTCACGTTCCGTGGGTCAGTTAACTTAGTGCAATTATTCTAATATTATGTGACAATCGTTCAGCTTCCCTATCCTTCAAAAGTTACCTCTATGGACGATAGATATAGCGAGGAAAATTGGATCCAATTCACAGAAATGGAGGTGATGGGGATTTTTGGAGGGGAGGACCGACACTTCGTGTTTCTTGTTTTCCTGGTATCTCCTTCTCGGAGGTCGACGTCTGATGTTCTTCACTCGAATGAGCACATAGTTTCGAAAGACAACAGTTTGCATTGTTTACTGTTGTCAAGTCTGTTGAATATCCAAAGTTTTATTCGTCCACCTTGGGTGAAGTCTAAATATTGACCACTCTCAAGCTTCCTAAATCTGGCACCCTTTGGACGATCAAGCAAGATACCACATATTTTAAAGATTCTCAATCCTGCCAGCCAGATATAATGAGGATTGTGTATTGAACATCGGTGGTTAGCCACAAAATAAAATCCACAATTTGAATATCACACATTCAAATGGAAGATTCATTCAAACCAGCGGAGGCTGTTGGGAGAAAATCATAAACAGATTTTCCACCGCATGTTTAACAGTTATTTCAACTGATTTCCAAAACAAAAATATTCGCAGTATCACAGGACCGGTCAAGTTGTAAACCCTCCTACTTTTTGTCTCCCCCCCCCCCGTAATTAGCACCATTCATTTCGTAAACGTACAATCAATAAACTGGATCTTATGTGAATGTTCCCCTACCCTCCCGTTTACAGTATGCTCTCAGACTATGGTGATTTACTCTTTTTATATTTTTTTAGTAAAAAAAGGCAGTAGAAAATTTCATCTTCGCTCAATATTTCATACAAAAGGTACTTTTGTTTGTCTATGGACGGATTCGTTCAGTCTAACTTGACGGGATTTTTAAAGACGCAGCCAAATCGGAGACCTGTGACGGATGAAAGACCAATCACATTGTGGGTTTCAGATAGAATGTGATTGGTTAGGTTCACTTGAAGTTGGAAAGGTGTCTATGACAGACTGGATGATTGTACGAGAGCAGGGAATCCGAAGGGGATAGTCAGTTTAAATCAACACCCGTTATCTCACTATACTACTCGCAAGTAGTTGTGAAATGAGAAATAAAAACATGCAATGTACTTTCTTTGGTTTCATCAGTCCAAACCAAACAAATCTCAGCAGCAGGCTCAAAATTTCACTGACATAAATATACATGTGGTTTCACAGTTGCGGTACATTACCTTATCACCTGCAGGAGAAACCACTACGAGGTCAGAGTCATTTTGTGCGGAATCGTTGTAATTACCAACGGAAACCCCACCAACGGGCTGGTGCTTTGGTCGTCGTATGACCGATTGAATGGGGTCTGTGACAACACCCGTTTATTCAGAGTGAACCGTTTATACATAAATAAATAAACGAGTTAAAATTTCTTCGGGTTCGATTTTGCCTCAGATTGCATGGATTATCCTAAACCGAACGCGATCGCCTGTAAATGCTTGACAGAGAAAGACAAGGTGGTTGACGAAGGATGTTCGGATACCGAGAAAGAACTGAGAGTACCGCCTAGGAGTATCGAGACTAAATCTATGGTAGTCAGAAGTAAGATTTTTTCACGGCAATTCCTGGATGGAATACTGCATGCCTTTTACAGATTCTCCCTTTGTGATTCAGCTCCATCGAATAGGGGCCCATCATTGTGGCAACACATTTCATTCTCGTTGCACCCTTGCACAGTCGAACTACAGATTTGGGCAATTTGCTCGAGACTTAAGGTGAAGTGAATGACTCACAGTTGGCCCCACTTTACGACGACAGATGGTAACTGTGTGCACCAGATGGCTCATTGCATATTTATTGGAAATAAGGAGAATATTCAGTTGAAAGCTAACTGATTTTGTTGAGATTGTGAAAAGTGCAGTACCCTCGGTGGGGTTTTAACCCATACATGGCTTACTCGTTTTTACAGCGCAGGCTCTTGAATGGGTGATTTGAATGTGAAAAGACCGGTACGATCCGTATGGCTTCGTAGCTCAGCTGGTAGGGCGTATGCTGTACACAAAAGTAGGTGGTGTCCATGTGTCGGTTCGAATTCCACCGAGGCGACTGAACTATTCACAATATCAACAGAAGACTTCACTCTGCCAAACAGCAAGTTGAACAATGAATAGAAAACTGACAATAAGGTTGGGGAAACTTCATAATAGTTGAATAACGGGTGCCATTTTCGAGGCTACGGGGGACCATCAACAATTTGTTTAACACAAAGGAGCATGACGAGGATTAATTAGAACACTCATTAAGCTCTTGATGGCCGTTATGCAAACTATCTGAACTGGTGGACGAGCAACCTGTCAGAAGTGCATAATTATGATACTTCCAGGCAATGAACGTCTTTGGGCAATGAAGTGACGTTTTCTGGACCAAAGAAAATGGAAATGGGAACTGAATTCCCCCCTCACCATTAAATACGATAATGAACGGTGAACGATGAGAATTATCCACCAGTAAATGAAATTGACTGCGTTTTGCGGATACAATAGTCAGTCAAGACGTTCAAACGAAAGTCTTCTACGGATGACGTATAAATGCGCTCCCAAATGAAACAAATCAAACGCGTTCGCTTGCTCGTGGGAAGTCAAATCCAAGTCGTGTCGATGATGAACGAAATTTGCATTCCGTTTTAAGATAGCTGATAACAGACAAATAATTGATGAAGAATCATTTAAAAGAACTCTACTGAGGCACACTACAAGGCTAATTCTCAAACCAGTTTGGATTAAAGATTACTAATAATAGTTTGGCGTAATTGGCGATTTTCTCTCCTGCACTACTCTCGCGCCGATAAACGATGTGCGATGTAGGGGGCGACATAAAAAAGCTACCCAGTCTGAGGTACGTGTCTCAATGCCGTCGATGAACATTTTTATTAGGTCCTCCAAGTTCTGTTTCCCAAAAGGTTTACTTAAACGTTACAATCCGAAAATCACTGTTCCGGATATCAGTCAGAATGATTGGGAAAGTTGAACCGATTGTATATGATGATCTATTGAATAATCGATGCAAAGTTTTCGACCGATCGATCTGCAAAGCGGCGAATAGATAATATTTTGGAATTCGGCCTGAGGTATCAATGACCATCATTTCCGCTTTTCTTCACTATGTCCTGATCAGGGTTAAATCGAAATATGCCACGCAAACTGCGAAATGAGTTGCAGTCGTCACGTATCTTTTACCAATCATTTGGGTGGTAACTTTACATTGGTAAGCACATCATAGTTAAATCAGGCTTTAAAAAGAAAACTGAAAATTGGAATTGCATTCAGCTCCTCTTTTCTCACCAAATCCCAAAGACTTAAGGGACACATCTGAATCACAGGAAGGTTGAACAATTGTCACATAATATCAGAATAATTGGACTAAGTTAACTGACCCACGGAACGTGACAAACACATAAAGGATACTAGGCACAAGGTTAAAACCAAACTGAGAACCAAACCACAACACCATCTGAGTACTGCCCATCAATGAGTGGTTGCGTGTGGGGGTGGGAGTTTGAAACAGCGGACGTGTTTGTTGTCCGTTCGATTGATGGTTTCAGTAGAAGAAACAATGCACACCATTGTTCTCCATGTCCTGGCCATCACTGGGTATTACAATAGCATTATGTACGGCTGATGTTCTGTTTCATGGGGTAATATCACGATGCCAAATTGTATCTTTCTACTGGTCATGCAGACATATTTCCGTATACACTAATATAGATGGTGGATTCTGTCGTGTAAAGAGCAAATGAAGCGTGAATTTAAAAACCAGAAATCACTGAACTGTTCTTTAACCTGGTTCTCCCGGGGCAAGTAGGCAGGATATCTGTGCTCTACACGTGAGGTCCCGGGTTCATGGCCATTTGGATCGATAAATTCACTCGTTGCATTGATGAAATCCAACCAGGTCGAAATAGCTGTCTCTTTGCACGACGAAGTTTACCCTGTTTTCAAACCCTAATCCTTCGTCAATCTTATGTAGTATATATGTGTTTGTATATTGTATATGTTACACTGCTTTTATCTGGTTTTATGTTACATTAGCATAATCCATCAACCCTGGAAAAATCGATACGGATAGTTAAAATAGTTTGAATTCTGGAATGTGAGAACAGCATAAGGTACCTAACACCTTCCATTGGCGGAGCTCTGAATTTGGTAGCGGTGTTATTTTTCTTTCGATTGTTGCTACATAGACATTGAAATTTATTTTGCTTTTACACACCGATTGCTCTGTTGTTTGTTGCTCTAACGTTATTGTGCGATCACGATGAGGCCAGTAGCACAATTCCATAACAGGTTCATGAAAAACATCAAAAACCCTGATTTAATCCCGGAGATACTTGAATGTGGAAAATCAGTGAGAAACATATACCACGCAGTCTACAGAAAACCTCGTGGATATTGGCGAAACGATCGGTGTAGTGGGAGAGTAGCACGGTATCAAAAAGAGGTGTCACAGCTCTGGAAGCTCGTTCATAGCCTGGACGATCGATTACCAGGTTTATCTGATTTTATGTACCATATGGAATATTTAAATTAGGCGCAATTTTATTACAAGAGACCTGGCAACGAAGTGATATTGATGAGATTACTGGAATTGATGGCTTCACTGGATATCAAGTGGACCGTCCCACAGCGGAGAAGGCCTGGCGTCTTATAATAATCCCCATTGATTCAAGAATGTGAAGCAGCCATTTCCTCACTTCACCGGTTATATTTGGGCCTTCGAACATGAATCCAAGTCCAAGTAACTGAGTAACTATCAGTTGTTTGCTTTAGCCAATTTTTATATTTTCCGCTCTTATTCCTCAGAGGAACGTCGTTATTTTTCAGATCTGTTTTTCGTAGAATTAATGAATTATCTCTTGATCTCTCGCTATGTATGTGTCATCATCTGTGTTGATATATATGAATGGTGAAAGGTATTGACATGACGAGAATGCTGTTATCATGTGCTGCATACAGTTTCTAAGTTTTTGACTCTTTTTTTATGTACACAGACGGTACTTCGGTAGTTATTTTTATGTACTCCGCCTTCGCTGAGCAACCTTCACTAGACGTTGCTACCTTTGGGGGAGAGGTATTCTGCGCTACGAGAAGTATGCATGCATTTTATAAATATCTTGAAACTGACGATCAATGAAATAATGGGTTACGCGAATAAAGTCTGTTTTACGTTCCGATGGAACCACTCAGTCGGATTGCAATTATAAATAAAGATTTGTATTTCTGTGGGCCCATTTTTTTGTAAGCGCTTCCAGCTTTTTCTGAATTTTAAGGTGTATATGTACTGAAAATACGGATCGTTGAGTTCCTCTATGATAATGTTATCTCATCTAGAGTACGTTTTATTCTCTTACAACATTTTCCATTCCGTTTAAGCATCTGTGTTTAAGTATAACGTAAGAACCGCAGTTCATTCTGAGTCGTTTCAGTATAACTGATATACTGTTCTTAGTTCAGATGCACTGAATTACTTACCTCTTTAATTTGAGTAGCACCAAAGCGATCACATATCCCTCCTATCTAAGGAGCATCACATCAGTCCAACTGGCACACCATCCGGCCTCGTTACTCGTTGGAGTCGCCATACATGAGTCACAAACATAATCCCACTCTATCAAGTCGGGTTCTTCACTTCTTTTTACCGGGTGCGTGAATATATTATAGAATCCGTATCCTACCTACAGCGGTTACCGTCGTGTTTCGTATTTACAAATTCCCTGGTGTATGTGAAGTGAGTTGTGCAGCTACGATGTCGGTGGTGTGGCCAGAACCTCGGACCACAGGGTCCAAAACCCTCCGGGGACAACGATTAAAGCACTGCGTTATCATGTTAGTTTAACTCACCATCCTTCTTCCTTCACTTCCCTATTCTGGTCTTATTCATAGTGACCTGTATATATTTTGTTTACTTCGTATCTTGCGAATAATCCAAACTGAAAAAATCTTCATTTCCATTGCAGGAAGATGCGCACCTGGTGGCACACCTACACCAAGGATTTGAACAAACAAAGCACCGGGTCGACCAGTAGTGTGCAAACTGAATGCATGTTTGTCGAAGATTACAAACTGATCCCTTACGAAGGCCTATTTGATGAATACTTGGAAATGGGTACGTCCACCGCCTGCCTACCTGTTCGTTTGAACTATAGTCGATGTGCTTGCACAAAAGCCAATGCAGTATGTTTTTATTGTCTACCAGCAGCGATACAAGTGTTTTTGAACAGATATTCACTTTGGGGTTTGGCGCTAAGTGTAAAATATGTGCATTGTCAGTAGAACGTTTCAGATTTTTCACAACGCACTCTCGATAGTTCTATCGGGGGACGGGGATTTACAAAAATTGCAAGTGGTCGATATCCTCGGACCGGTAACAATCCGATCACATTGAACAGACAAATAATTTTTAAAGGTGTAAGAGCAGTTATATTCTGAATGTATGGTAACTGAGACTAAGGGAAGTTTTTGGAAAAGGGTTTTGAATCGAAGGTGAAGTGTGCAAAACGTTTCATTAACATCGCTAGTGAAGGAATCTAAAACCTGTGCAATCACGTGAGACGTATTAGGATCAACAGGAACTATCAGTATGCGTTGGTTGATGCTTGCCCCAGTTCGAGGATTAGATCTCTATCCGGACACACGCTGTGATTGTGAGATTGCCAGTGGCTCAAATAAAAATTAAAAATTAATCAAATCAGCCGATTTTAAATGAATGTGAATCGAACCTTGTTAGTGCTACCGACACAAGCACTGTCGAAATCTTTCAGTAAGGGAAGGCAGGAATGTTACCCGAAATTAATTTTAAGGTCATGACCAAACAACATTATGAACATAGCTTGCTTGAAACTTTATCTGATCAGGTTGATAAATACTGTGGTAAAGTGCAGAACACATGAAAATCACTGTATTATTGAACTCTTCCAGTTCTCTATATAATGCGTAGCTTTGATTGGTAACTGATGAAACGGAGTGATAGAATCTAAACATTATCGGAGAGGCGAAAGTGAAATACAAATTTATGGTTTCGTGTGATGCGCAAACGTATAAAAATTAAACGAACGAGTGAAACTGTACAAAAGACAATTTTACCATTCAAGATTGGAAACAAAAGTTCTTAGATTCGATAAACAAAATTATCTGAGCGTCCCTGCAGTATACAGAATTTATCGTATTCGCAAGCAGTTTACTTCAATCAAAATAAGATCAGATCCTGTCTTATCACTGATATACTGGACTGCCCCGATGATTTTTCATCACAGTGCTTCAATTCGGTTTCGTAACGATTTTCGTGGCGGCATTTCCACTGGCGCCGTTCTTCGCTCTACTGAACAATTGGATCGAAATAAGATTAGATGCGAACAAGCTGGTCCGTGAAACCCGACGGCCGTTGGCTGAACGTGCACAAAACATCGGTGTCTGGTTCCGGATCCTGGAGGTATTGGTACGCATTGCGGTTATCAGTAACGTGAGTGAACACATTGAGGGAGTGGATGCTTCGATTTTTCAGTTGAAGAATATGACTACTGATATCAAGCCAAGTAGTGAAATCACGAAAACTGTATTTTTCGTGATCCTTTGAATTTCTCTCCTATTATTCATTCACATAAATTTCAAGGGATAGTAGATTCTGGTCATAAAAGCCAATTCTATTTGTGTATAATACGTGCTTAAGTGATGATTTATTACCTTAACTCGTAGTATGCAAAAAGATGAATACAGCAACTGAAATTTGGCTCATTACCCAAACCTTCGTTTCAATTTCGGAAAAACGTTGAAAGGAAGTGATTTGATCACCGTGCGATGTGAATATCGAATTTATTTACCACTGAATAGTCTTCGAATTCTCAAAAGCATTTTACAATGCGATTATTCACTTTACTCCTGCCGGAATGGTTGATACGAAGTTGCCAATTTTCTTCTGTGATGCAATGCAACGCGTTTTTGCGTCGGGCGCATGAAATCTCAATCATAACAATAAACCATTCTCACACCTTGACAGTTAACAATAGAATGACAATATTTTTTCGAGAATGCAAGATATTTTTCTCAGTTATATCTCCAATATTCAACATAAAGTTTAACTAAAAAACTATAATTTTCTATAAGAGATTTGGATTCACCAATCGGGTGAATACTCTGGAAAAGTTTTTGTAAGATTATACACTGATGACAAATAAGATTTTTTACATTTAAATCACAGTTACATGTGAGTAATGGTTTGGGGAAATTGTTACTGATTTGAACTGAACATCTTTCAGACGTTACCTTCACAAAGAATTCTGAGTTCCTTCTGTCACGCATACACTCGTAAAGCACCATAGACTAGACTTCCGCCCTTAATAGAGTTCATGAGTAGTGCTATCCATCGTCCACCCGTCCGGAATTTAAACTCCGATTCCTATCGCATTGAAGGCTCGTGTGTTACCGCTGTGCCAACTAACTGATACCAGAGCTGAACCTATTTACCAATTTATGTTTATTTAGCTGTCGTCTTCAGTGAAAGTCAGTCAGTTCATTTGGACCGACAGCAACGAAGGGAGACATAATTGACTGTCTGTTAACTCTCATCAAAAGCCTCCCACCAACTCAGGTAGCCAATGCAGATTACGGGTTGACTTGTCTCATAGGATGAAACTTCAAGCACTGCTCGACCAGAAGTGGACTGTAAAGCAGCAGTATGGTGGCGTATTATTAACAGTGACTGATTCGAACTCAATTTACCATTCGGTAGGTGTTGTTTGAATCCCCTGGAATTCAGGACGTTCTCCTTTACTTGAACAGATTTCACTACGTAGTAGTCGAATCAAGATGTTGATCTCTTGTCCGCTGTGTGTAAAGCTACTGTTTCTTCATGCCGTACGCTTTCTCGTTAAGCAATCCATGTTTCGTTTCCCCTCAGGTCAAGTTAAACCGCTTCACAAGCAATTTGCTCGGATGAGGCCGCAGGTGCGAGGTAAATGAGCGATGGAGAGAAAGAGGTGTAATATCGACTACCCTTTACATATATCTGACTTGCGCCTGCTACCAAAAAATCTCCAACTCATGCATGCAACTGTATGACAGTCTCATCCTATTAGGTATTCGTGACCTTTTATCGGTGATAAATTCATTGACCGCATTCGACCGCTCTTTTTTGATGATCATGAGTGCATGTGGTTAACCTGAGAGACCGTTTTGGCCTTTCCAACTGATTTGTCCGACATTTCTAGATTTGTCCTTCAGGCCTTTAATTTTTTATTCCGAAATTTGCTTATATTCAACGCATATCGATATGTGCATCTTGATACGAATCGTTTTATCTTGTGCTTTTATTGGGCATCCGTCCATTGTGGATCGTTGACACCGTAGACCACGGATTACGTTTAATTGGGGTACACGTTCTCGTGCAAAGTTGGTTTAAGGGCATTTCGGCAACAAGTATCCGGCACACAGTAACATCAGTTTGTTGTTCAGGAGTGATTACTGTTGTGGTCTACAACTGACTGATTTGTGTGTTCATACATGCCCGTGGCCAAATTAATGGATCGATCAGTTGATCGATTGACTGACTGTTTGAATGCTGGCTTGGCGGCATTCTCATGTAGCGTAACGTGTGAGCCGGAGTCAGCCTGCCTGTCTACCTTCCTACACACTGATCATTCCTGCTTGTTCCCCGGTTTGTGAATCGCCTACATATTTACTGTTTTCAATAAACTTACTGCTTAATTCGTTATGTGCTCATATACCTACTTAATTTGGAACACAAAACATATTAATGTCGGTTTCCGCAATGACAACCATTAGCGAGAAGATACCATCTCATTTGGATAGCTCCTCCTCACCAGTGGCTGGCTATTGGGCATGCAGAACAACCAACAATAATTTGTGGCATTGCTCTTCATGAGATTATAGGGGGAATTGAGCTCAATGACATAGAGAGAATTCATCGTGTATAGGCCAACCGAAGTGCATGAACTGGTAAACTAGGAAGCACTGTGCAGCTCCGTCGATCCAGTTGTGTCTAATCAGCGGCAGTGAGCGAATCCATCAACTCAACCGGGGGATCGAATAACGGACCTCATCACAGGCAGAAAATAAGCATGCTGTATTTGATCTATACACAGCAAAATTCCCTACATGAAAGTATTATTTTCCGTACGCATTACAGATTTCACGTGTGTTTTAATTCTATTTTCTACAATTATCCTACCATAAACAACGCAGTATTAAGAAACTTAAATCTTCCTCCCGATCCTTGTTCATCCCTGTTTTAGGCTTTCATTATTGCGTTCACGTCGCAGTTTTTACCAAAATTACTTTACCAGTACGAGGTCAATGAGGACTTGAGAGGATTTACAAACTTCACTTTGGCTTGGGCTCCTCCAAACAGCACTCGACTTGACTGTCGGTGGGTGACATGATTTTATTTCATTAGGATTTTTTATGCATACAAATTGTTCTCCATCACTTGTCAACGTGTTGCCTACATAGTGAACCCCGTTTGTGCGGTACTTGCCCTTCGATCACAGCGTTGTAGCCTATAGATCTGCCTCTCAACTTTTCACTCTGTCACTTCGTCGTTAAGTCGAACCCGGAACGAGTTATTTGAAACAGTTATCGCGCCTAACTGAAGATTGTAATCACGCAAGATGTGTTTGAGCAACAGCAACGAAGATGAAATTTAATTTAATTTGATAATTAGACTACCCTAAACAGAATGTTTTGATGAATGCTGGAAAAAGAAGATATCCACAAATCATTAACGAATCTACAAATATGAATAACAACTCAGTGAAATCACAAATTAATTAGATTATTTATGACAGAATGATATATTTATTTTAAAACCCACAAAAAAAGAAAATTGATTTTAAAATCTATTTATACTTCTGTTTTTATTATTATGTTCTGGATCGGACCGTTGTCAAAACTGGATTTAGCTTGAACGTTTGGTTTTTGCGTCAGCATTCCTTACAGATAACTAGTAATAAAATCTTTACGGACGTACCAGATCAACTTCTGATAGAGCTCCAACTGGAGGTTATGTGCGGTTTTGGCAAGTAAGCATGCAGCCTATTATGCAGCACGCTTATTGGAGAGGGTGCACATGTAGCCGGTCCAAAGGCCACCAAGCAAGCAGGAACGGGCAACACCTACGAAGGTAGGCAGATCAACACCTAGCTGAAGCGTCACACGACAGCCAAAAGCGATCAAACAAGCATTCAAACAGTCCAATACTAATATCTGATTGGATGGAGTCGATCGATATTGCAACAGCGTCAGTCCGCATAGCGTGAGTGCGTGCGTGTGTGGTAGCGGGTAGCATTATTCAACCAACCAATCAATCAATTAATCCAGCCATAGGCAAGCGCTACAAACGTAGCAATCACTTGTAGGCCAAGGTGTTGCATATGTGGTAAAACCCCTTTTTCGCGATACTTGCCATTCGATTACAAATTTGTAGCCCACAGATGTTCCTCTCAGCTTCTGTCCTGCCCGTGACCTCGTCGTTAGGCCGAATCCGGTACGGATAATTTACAAAAGTTATCGGGCCCAACCGCGGATTGCAATGCCGCATAATGTGTGTGTAGCTCTAACTTAGATCCAATATACAGTTTAATTACGGAATTCGAATATGGTAAACAAAGTACGATGATGAATACAGGAAAAATCAACATTGTTTCAGTTTCAGTTTGTATAACCACAAACCATACACCTTCGTGCGCCGGTTTTAGTGCTTTTTCTTGGCTACCCATTTGGATGAAGAATAGGAGAAGACAGGAAAGTTGAAAGTAGAATCGAACAGAAAATGGAAAAGTTTATTGAACTAATGTTGCAAAGAAATTTCTGAAGATGCAAGAACGCCAGTGTCCGCTGCCAATTGCATCGAGTGAGGTTGTTAGTGATAAGTGGGCTACTTCTCAGATACCCAACCTTTGTTTAACTCTTTATCTTCCGTACCCAACACTCCCCTTTGCCCTTTCTTCCAACCGTAACATTCCCTCAGACAACTTGATCGACACTCGCCAAAGTTCGTTGCGAGGTAGCTCGCTTTGTAGTTTACCACAAAATAGATTGCATATTATGAAGCCTCGTCAGCCAATGAATCTGGGGCCTTCAACGTGAGGACTCTGTTGCAGGTAGGTCGATAAGCATGTCTGGCGCGTACAATGGACTCTTTGGGAATTGACGTCTGTTGCGTGTCGGAGACTCGAATCCAGGATCCTAGTATTATATGCCTTTTAAGTGCACCGGGGTTGTTTTTGAGGTTCTTCCTCTGCACGTCAGGTGATGACGAAGCCCGTTCGGTAGACGCGCGTCGTGTGGGCATTGTACTGAATAACACAGCCGATAGGATCCCCGTCAACGGCCGCTTATGGGCGATGCGGCTCCAAGGGTGTATCAGCGTCCGGAAGGGAAGCAACGCCAAAAGGTATTTATTCATCACTTCAGCGTATGCTCCGATCAACTGCAATTCTGACCCACAAAAGGATGAGTTTTATGGTAAACTCACCGAACTCATTCGGTTGAGCCAAAGCTCGGATATAGTTGTTCTCTCAGGTGGTTTAACACTCAAGTTGGAAAACTGAGCTCATCGGAAGCTTGCCCAGGCGGTCATTGTGCTCTGCCATGCCAGCCAACAGATAATGGCGATCGACTTCTTCAGTTCTGCGCAGATCCTCATCTGTTCCTATCCAGCACCAACTTCCAACACAGCTCCCAACGGACAGCAAATTCAACGCTAACTTCGATCGACCACATATCAGTAAGTTATCATAGGCGTGGCTCAGTACAAAACTGCAGGTCCTAAGGGACCACCTGCGTTGAATCTCATCATGCGTTATTTTTGATGCAGTTCACTCTCCAACTCACTGGTCGCAGAATATTCCATCAAACTCGATTGGCAGAACGACGCTTATCAAACCTACCCGTTCGTGCCCGTTTTGAATTAGAACTGACGCAGGATCTAAACGCACTGAGGGGTGGTAGTGTAAATTAACAATGGGATCAACTAAGCCGAGCAATGAACACCGCAGCGAACGTTGCTTCTGGATCTGAAGCAGTAGCCCGCCGGAGGCATTGGATGTCTGATGAGTCAGAAGCACTAATGGACAAAAAGCGGCAAATCCCAACCACCCGGGAGCAAAGCAGGGTTAGGTGGCGTCTACAACGCCATCTCACCAGGAGCCTCAAAAAAGACCGTGAGAACTGGTGGGTACCGGTAGTTAGTGAAATGGAATTAGCAGCTGCATCATGGAATAGTCAGAGACTGTTTCAAATGATATACAATACGGGAGGTCAGCGAACCACAGTTAGTGAAACAGTCTGCGAAAAAAGTGGGCAAGCTATTCACAATAGGGAACAACTGCTTGACCGGTGATCGGAGTACTTCAGCGAACAGTTCAGCTGGCCAGGCACTAATCAGGCTCCACGGGCAGTCATCTGAACCTCCTACTGCAGAAGTCCGTTCTTTTATCCAAGCCCTGAAGAAGGGAAAAGCAGCAGGGCCAGACGGGCTTCCTCTCACTCTTTTCAAGATGGGGGGCGATAACCTTGTAGACTCCATTACTGATTTAATGCGTAACATCTGATTACACGAGCGCATTCCATCATCCTAGAGTGAATCACTGATCGTTCCAATTTTTTAGAAGGGATCTCGCAATGACTGCGCAAACCACCGTGGCATACGTTTGATCCTAATCGTCACCAAGGTACTGGTCTCCATTTACTTCGACGTCTGACATCGTTTAGGGGGACAAACATCCGCGAACAACAAGCAGGATTTCGACCAGGTCGCGGTTGTATCGATCAAATCTTCACCCTGCGTCAAGTCCTCGAACTACGCCATACGCACCGTCGACTAACGGTTGTCGTGTTCCTTGACCTACAAGGAGCCTCCGACTCAATTAATCGTGAATCCCTTATGGGTTCACTCCTTCGCAAAGGAATGCCGCAGAAGCATGTGAATATACTGATTTCACTCTACTCACGTACCTCTAGTATTGTAAGTATCTACGGCCAGCTGAGTAGGTCGTTCGTAACTAGCAATAGTGTTCGTCGAGGATGCTCTCTTTCTCCATTCCTGCTCAATTTCGTCATAGACGAAATAATGAAGAACACACTAAGTGGTTTCCAAAATGTAGGCATTCAATGGGCAGCTGGAAAAAAGCTGTGGGATTTGGAGTACGCTGATAACATCCTTTGCTTGTTCGAATGTATGGAGGATGCACTAACAGCACTTGACAGATTACGAAGTTCCGTCGCTCTGTTCGGCATGTGCTTAGCACCTTAAAATTGCAAAATGATGCTACAAGCTTGGGTCTCACCGAGTTCTGTTCTGAAACTAGACGTTCAGGAATTAGCTGAAGTTGACTGCTTCTCGTACTGAGGTAGCTGCGTGACCAAGGACGATAGCGCATCAAAAGCAATAACCGCCCGCATTTGGAAGGCTCGAGCAGCGTACGCAGGACTGAAACACCTGTGGCGGCTACGTGACGTTTCACTGAAGTTGAAAAGTCGCATATAAGGCGCCACTGTAAGATCAATTCTGGTTTACGGTTGGGATCTTGAATTTGCGGGTAGAAGACACGCGTCGTTCAGCAATGTTCGAAAGTCGATGCTTACGTAGTCTGGCCCAAGTCGGATGGAGTGAGCGGGTTAGTAGCTTAGAAGTAAGTCGTCGAGTATTTGGGAATACATGAAACAAGAACTCGCTATCTCATCGAGTCTAACTCATTAGGCTCCGTTGGTTAGGACACGTTTTGCGTATGTCCGACGGTCGCCTACCGCAGCGCGCCTTGTTTGCAGTGGCTGTTACAGGCTAAGGAAAACCACGTGGAGGACAGCAGATGGCACGGAGACGGGGTATAAATAAATGCACAGAGTGATTGGGTAGAGTAGGTGTCTCTCGTTTTCCGGATTGGGGTCTAGAAGACTCGGAAACCACATGGTTGGAGACACTAAAGGTCATAGCTGCAAACCGACAGTAAGGGCGATCAAACTGTCACTTTTCATCAGTCCAGAATGCTTGAACTAGTATGCATGCACAGTCGGACTGTGTACTCTGTATTTTGATCATAGAGGTTCGCTTTGTTTTCCCGTCTCTAAAAATAGGCCAAATCCCTCCTGTCCCGCCTACACATTCTCACTTATCTTGTATGCATTATGAGTTTGGCAGTGATCAGTAATGTTCGCTACACTGTATTACGCTGTACAATGATGATGATGGTAATGACTGTTTACGACACTCAGCCATATAACTCAGTGTCTCTAACTATCAGGTACGACCATCCAGAGGTCCTCTTCCAGGAAGACTAACAGGACCTATGTGATCCAGTCCTCTGGTCGGGGTTTGCATACCCTCGTGCCAGGTCTTAGCTTGACCATTGTTAACATTTTTCCACCCACCACTTGCCTCGGTAAACATCGCTCGCCGTAGCAACCTTTCTGGTGACATGCGAAACATATGCCCTGATCAACGTAATCTATGGAGGTCAAACATTCGCCCCAGTGGGCGACTGCAATTACCCAAAATCTGCACCTCACCTCAGCATTGCTCGCCCAGCTGCCCCACTAGATTCGTGCAATGCTTCGTAGACAGTGGTGTTCAAACACCGACAGTCTATCTTTGTCCTGTTTTATTAATGTCCAAGTTTCTGCGCTATATTGGAGAACTGGCCAAACTGCGGCACCATATACTCGACCCTTCACAGACAGCCGGATGTCGAGACGGCACCACACATGTGTCAATTTGATAAATGCCAACCGAGTCTTCTGTATGCGAGCTGACACTTCATCCGCGATGCGTCCACAGAGTGAGATATAGCTGCACAAATAACAAAACTTACCCACTTACTCTATTACTTCCCCAGTTAGAGTAAGCCTGGGTGCTGAACTAACCCAGTCTTGAAGTAACATTTTGCACTTTGAAGGTGCAAAATGCATACCGAGCATGGCTACGCTGGCATTCAAGCT
>UZAN01041670.1:40728-52399 GCA_900618425.1 Echinostoma caproni
TAAATCGATGCCACTATTCTCGCACGAGGATAGGACAGTTTCCATATTCAAACCTTTAACAAAGTTGAATAGAGAAGGAGACGGAGAGCACCCTGTGGTGAACTCGGGAGAAAAAGTGTCGTAGGCCCGGACTCGACTCCGTCGATTAGTATAAAGCGATCGTAATATTGAAATAAGTTTCTCGGTCACATCCTTCAGGGAAAGGCAGCACCAGAGTTTGGAGCAGTCAACTTAGTCGAAAACCGCTTTCAGATCCAGGAAGACAGAGCTAGTTGGTCTGGAAAAAGAATGTTGATGTTCCAGAAGTTGGCGCAGAGAATAAAGATGTGGTCGATACAACTTCGACTGGGTCTAAAACCAGCCTGATTCTCACGCATGCACCGTTCACTTGCAGAGGACAACCGACGGAGTATGATGCAGGCAAGAAGTTTAGAGATGATGTTGATTAAACTAATTCCTCTGTGGTTTTCAAAGGAGACCCTATCGAATTTCTTGTAAATCGGTATGATCACCGATTCACACCATTCAGCTGGAACCTCTTCCCTCTTCCACACTAAGCCCAGTAGTTTTGTTAACTCCAAGACTAACGCTGAGCCTCCATCCTTAAAAACCGATGGGGACAGTCCGTCGAGGGCCGGAAACCTTATACTGTTTGAGATTACTTATTTCCCGGGTAACCTCCAGTTCAGATGGAGGACTAGCATCAACTGGCAGTATTTGCCCAGTCAAGGTGGAGGGTGAAAGATCAGATGTCGATGAGGGCCAGTTGAACTGAGTCTTTAAGTGTTCAGCCCAGTCAAGACGGCGTTGATGATTATGTCATCAGATTCCTTAATTTTTTTCAGTCACGCCTACTTTTCGGACGCCTATATAATTAGACGGAGAAGATTGTGACTATTGCCGATAACCGCAGCCTTCTCCATCTCTCTACACTTCTACATCCACCTCTGTCATTCCTCAGACTCTTGATGAACTAGCGTTCAAGGGATTTGCGCGCGGTGGCATACGTGGCATCGGGAGGGAGGGTTCTGCAGGGCAACCGAGGTTGACGAGATCCATCGTTTGTGTTTTGAAACTGCGCCAGGGTCTGGTTTTGTTTTTATTGATATTTGCCTAGCTTCCTTGATTTGCTTCCAAAGTTTATTGAGTCATTTGACTGGTGGCTGAACTGAAAGGCGATCGGAGAGCTCCTCTTCGAAAGCCGATTTGCAGCGATCGATTACGCTGTATCGTACAGTTGTTTGTCAGGCATAAGGAGAATTTGGCTCGTAACAAGGCATGGGCTGTATCCACAGCAGTAGTCTTGAATTGATTCCCTCCAGCGGTAACTGATGGCGATGTGGTCGATCTGGGTCTAGCTCAGTGAAGAGGTTGGCGGTTTGTATGTAGGACGATGACGTTTCTTGTGTGAGAATTTCGTGCTTGACAGGAACAATCCGTGGTCCGCGCAAAGTGGAAGTAGGTGATCATCGTTGTCAGTCTGGTTGGCTGGGGTTGCATGCGGTCCGCAAAGACGCCTTTCTAATTCCTCCTACTTGAGCGTTGAAGTTTCCGGCGACTACTACGACATCCGTTGATCGAACACTTGGAGCAGTTGAGAAAGATCCTTGTATAATTCATCCTTCATTTCAGGTGTACTGCAATGAGTCGGTGCATACAGTGATACAAGGAATAAGCATCGACACTTAATTCTGTAGCTGTTGACCCGTGCGGAACACTTGAGACGTACAGCGCACAGTCGGCTACTGACTGGAATCCAGTCAAGAAGCGAGCGCTCCGCCTTGGCACTTAGCGCAACCCAAACACCAGCAACACCGCGAGCTTCGGATGCCCAATCGCCTGACACACAATAGGGTGGAGCGTGAGGTTGAGGTTGGATCAGGACAACGAAGGAGAAAATGGAAGTAGGGACTTGTATGCGTGTTTCGGAGACAGCTTACATTTAATTTGAAACATTCAAGGGTTCTAGCTAAGGCAGTTTGTTGACCGATCTGATAGAATGTGCGGACATTCAACACGGCTAAGAGAAAAGCGAATTTCGGCTTCAAACATCCTGTAACTCCTGATTGTTTGGACCTTTTGGTAAAATGCTGAGTAATATACGATGGGTCTCGTAAACCGGAGGTAGCTGAGATTAATCGGGATTCAGAAGCAGAACTAGAGACAAATGGAAAGGAGGGTTTCTAAATAGGTGCCTAAGACTTTAGGGCACTGCAAACTTCGTGACATCCCACACCGATGAAGAGATTTTTCTTTGGGAACCCTAACCGGAGCCTTTCACTCAAAATCTGATCCCAAAGACAGTGGGGCGTAAATCCAACGCAGGAGCTAAACGAAGCAACCGTGTGGAATCTTCTAGAGACCTGACACGCAAAGCCTTTGAATTGCGATTGTTTTTGTTTTTCACTGGTGCGTTGATTAACGGTTCGCTTTTCGGGATCAACCCTTAGCCTCATGCACTTAATGAGACAAGCGGAACGTGGACGAGACAGCACCTTATTGGCTGAAAGCTGCCCATCTTGGGCGGGCGATAGCTGTCCAATGACGTGTGCAGATTTCTGTCACCGTCATGAAGAAGCCCCAGGTACCCCGCGCCTTTGTTCGTCCAGCGGGGTTTTTTTGACCGGTAAACTGCCCCTCACCCTTTTTATTTGCCGGATTGACCTTTACAAGGGCGGATGTTGATAGAAGGGTGAGGCCAAGAGGTGCCTAATTAGCTGGCTTTTTGGGACTGAGCTTCATCTGGCCTCTACCCGTTTACTTTCAGGCATAATTGGATCTACGGCTGTGAAAATCCATCCTGCATAGCTCGCAGCGTCTTGGAGGCACACAAGCCATCACACGTCAAGGGGCAGTTTCGTCGCGATGGGAAAAAAACAGCGCATCCGTAAATTTATTCAAATTCATTCATATTGGTTATTTATTATTGCGTTCTGGATCGGACCGTTGTCAAAGTTATATATTGGGCTCGCGTTATCATCCGGAATCCCGTCAACACACATTTTCGTAAACAAAACCCACTACTCGTGAGTAGCGTACAGTTATTCCCACTACACACGAAGGAAGATTCACAAATAATAAAAAAGAAAATGTATAACAAAACGGACTAAATTCCAACATGGGTAGAATTGTGCAGTGTGTTGTAAATCAGTGTTCAAATGGATAGTAAACTTTTGGATGGAAAAATCAAACCACACTCAATACTGTACTTAATCCAAATGTTTACATATGACCTCGCTAACTGATCCAGTCACGCTTTTCTAGCGTCATGTTGTACGACTCCAAATGGATTCCACAGTATTAGTATTCACACAGCGGTTACAGGCCAACAAAGACGCAGCATGATTTACACACATGTGTATGCATCCCAGTGAAGACGCTAGGCGATATGCTGCCCGCTGATCGGCGTAAACAGTTCATCCCGACTGCACATATACACATGTACGTGTTTTTGATAATAAAGTCCGGTCTTGCACATATATTCTACACAAGTCTCTCTATGAGTTGAATGCAGCATTCGGTACATGTTGTAACCGCCAAACATGTTTCAAGGTCACAAACTATAATAAAATAGGCAAAAATACACTTCATTATGTAAAAAATAATCAAATTATATATTTAAAATTCCTGAAAAATTAATATAGATATTTAAAACTGGCCGCTTTTAGAATGAAGCAAGAATAATCAAACCACAATGGGGTGCCGGATGGTAACGTGCGCCCATGATTTGTAATACGTTCATTGCAGACTCACCACATCAAATTTAGATAAAGCTCAGATTGTAGGTTATTGTGTCCCCTTTAAGCAAGCACTGAGTCAGTATTGCGGTATACTTACTGCAGAGGACGCACATGTAGCCGGTCCATAGACCACCGAGCAAGCAGGAGCGGGCAACACGTAGGCAGCAGGCAGGTGGACCAACAACGGGCTCATGCGTCAAGCAACGTCCGAAGGCTGTCAAGCAGGCATTCCAACAGTCAACGAATGAATCAGTGTGGGAAAGGTCTGAAAATAATCTCTGATTGGTCGGAATCGATTGATATTGCAGTAGGGTCATTCTACATGGCATGAGTGCGTGCGTGTGTGCAGGCTGACAGCATCTGTCAATCAGTCGGTCAATCAATCAATCAATCGGGCCACAGGCAATAGCGACAAACGTACCAGTCACACAATAACCTGTAATCAAGAGCAGTTAACTTGTGGTGGCTTTTATATAGCATACTTTGTAAGTAGCACTGAGCAACTTTTGATTTCCCACGACTTCTGAAGCTCGTGTCTTGACATTGGTTCAGTGATATTTAAAAAAAAACGGAGAACAAATGACGCTGCTTGCCAAAATCGCACTGCATAGGGTACTCAACAATTGTAGAATCCACATCTTGTTTCACAAGCCGAATGACCAGTTTTTCAGAGAATAATGAACGCCGCCCATGAGGCATTCAGCGGATGAAATACCGATGTCCTTTTTTTCAGCTCACTTCTCTATTCTCTCAAGACAAACCCGATTGGATTCTAGGCAAATGGACTTTGGATGTATTTAGATAAAAAATGTTTCATCTGGGAACGTGATTTTTTAATATTTTCGCGATCACTAACTGCACATACTCCGGTCACTAACGAAATTCATGTGACTATTTGGACTGACTCGAAAGTTTATTCTCTAATCATTTCGCCTATTTAATTTTCTCGGTTCCTCGTTTTATCTTCTATGGTTTCTCCCTAATTTATTCTCCGAGAAACCGAAACCGAAAACAACGTTCAAGGTCGTTGTAGAAAAAAGTGCACGGTTACTGAAATGGGGAAAATCAAGCCAATAATTACACGATTACTTACGTTAGACTAAACAATCAGACCATGCATTTGATAAAATTATTTTTCCTGTTTCAAATAGTTTCTGATTGTAGAGTGGTTGCATCACTGGACTCAGCAATTCATTCAGATCTGGGCGTTTGTCAAAATGATGAATAATACGTTGAACTTGTTCAATAAATACATCCAAATACATGCAAACGGATTATCCCAATCCGTGATCAGCAGCAGGTCATTTGTGCGTACACAAAATCATTGATGTCTGCTCTGACGTGAAATATTTGCGTGTCGGCGGGCTGTTGATCACCTTACGTTTGTATCTATATATTTGTAGTTATTACAAACAGGAAATTTGATAACATTTTGTCAAAAAGGAATATTGTTAATAGGGGTTGAAAGCGAATCACGTTTGGACGGTGAGTGCGACTGGAGCACTGTAATTCCCGTGTATGAGAATGAGACAATAAGTTGTTCATGGTAAGATCAAAGAAATTTTGTATCTCATTGTAGATCAATCTCTATTGTCTATATCCATCTCCGTGCTCACAAACGTATAATATTTCCATACCTGCAGATATCCGGCTTTCCGTGACTCCAATGGAGACTATACAATGTTCTACTGGAGACTCCTGGCATTGCGATTGGTCTTTGTGATTCTGTTTGAGGTAGGCATTTTTCCAAATTTTCCCCAACTACATTCAGCGATCACACGAATGAAGGAAGGCCTGTTGTCTGTATTTTAACTAAGCCTGAGCCGACTTGGTAACACGAACGAACATATCGTTATTTCCTGATGTAATTTAGCGTTATTTGGGCTTTCAAACTGGTCAGTTATATTAGGTACGTGGTGTGGTTATCGGCTAATGATCTGTAATGCTCCAAAATGTGACAAAATCATCCTTGACAGTTCCCCCGCTTATGCATGAATGGGCATTACGAATGAACGGCTTCATGAGCCAAATCACGTGACTGTGTGTGGAGGAGATTCATGTGTACCGTGTGTTTGTGTATGCAGTAGAGGAGTTGTGAAAACCCAGCGCTGGTGAGGGAATACTAATCCATACTGATCCTGTACAGCCATGACAGTGATCAACGTTTTGTGTATGTTGGGTGTTATTTTTTCAGTTGGATTTGACTCAATCACTTTTCTACACACACTAATATGATATAATGCACTGTACGCGTGGTTTCACTGGCTGGTAGCAAATACGGGGCAATGTGAGTCTGTACAATCAGTAGTGGTGCTCAGCTTAGGATCTTTCATTTGTTCAGGATTCATAGTGTCAATATGAAAACCAATCTAAAGGCCAAATCGAAAGTGACGCAACGGGTCCCTGTGAAACACTTGTCGGTTCGTATAGGCAACAACATTTATATTGAAGTAAATTTGTGTTTCCAAATAATAATAAACAAGTTCGTGCAACCAGTTCCCTTTAATATTTTCATGAAAGCAAGGAGAAGCATCATGATCACAGGATGTGTTGAATTCAACTATTTCGTGGTAATCTCATCAGCTGTGTCTGTTTGCCTGTCCTTAAACCTGTCACTCCGCTAACCAAACATGATCCGAATGTATGCATATAGCTGATGAGATTACCACGAAATAGTTGAATTCAACACATCCTGTGATCATGATGCTTCTTCTTGCTCTTATGAAAATAATAAACCAGATTTGGAGAGTCTTTAGAGCAGTGATCTTCGTGATTAGTTTCTACTCAGAAGATGGAATGGTTCAGAATGTAGCGGATACTTCCATTTCGTCAGTAGTGGTTGACCTAGACCATGATGAGTCAACAGCTAACTAAAGAGAATAAAACAATTTTTATTTACAACAAATGAACACTAATAATTAATGGGATGTAAAGTTTGTCTACCCTAATAATCGATTGGTCTGCCTTTGTTCTTTAGAGCTTTTCCGAGTATCTTCGGCATCAAATTCACCAAATTTGTTATGAAGTCGTTTTCTATTTTGTGCTCCATTACGTGTCGCACTTTTGCCTTCGATTTCCAATGTACAGGTAGCACATTGACCTCTCTCTTCAAAATGGAAAGCAGATTTTCCATCACATTGAGATCCGGGCTATTTCTCACGGGCATTCACTGATTTAGAAAATGTCTCACAGAAGTCAAGCACGTTGGAACGAAATTGCACGCTTATTGATACGTGTGTTGCGAGAAAGATCACCATGCATGTTGTTCTGTTTTGAGGAATACAAACAGCCATATCAATCAAATCAGCCCGGGAACGCGAAACCCCAGTTAGTTTGAAAAATCGGGGCTTTTCTGCTCTGCTCTATCTATCTGTCTGTCTGTCTCTTGGTCTCATTAGCCAATCTATTCGCGAACATCTCATCGGCTTTCGTTGTTTAATTAATTAATTAATTAATTACCCGCCATCACATCTCTTAAACCGTGAAGTCCAGTCAGTTTTTCAACTGTGTCCCTTTGCAATCAAGCGGTGACGTTGCTATGCTGCAAGACTGATTTGTGATGGATTAGGAAATTCTGTCTGACCTGATGAATTGTGATCTTGTTCACTGCTGAATCGTACATGCTGCGGCCAGCTTTTCGGGTCTCGCATTCGAATTCTTCTTTGATTCGGTACACCGAATTGACTTAAATCCATTTGTTTCACTCATTTATTGCATCGGTGCACAAGTGGTGAAGGTCACTGCAGCAGTGGACCTCGGGCAGTGCGTTCAAACCCAGCCACTGCAGTCCAGCAAAGTGGCAATTTTCGTTCTGCCTCAAACAGTACTCAGTCTTAATTATCCCTCCTCAAAATGTGCCCGTGCTACAATTTCATTAAACTCAAAAGAAATCAGAAAAGAGAAAATGTTTTGTGACCGTCTTATTTTTTTGTACCACGAACTGGGAGCACTTCTTTTGATGAGCACTATTTAATGCATGCAGTTCCCAAAATAAAGAACACAACACACCGTACTTGAGCCCTGTTTGAATCGTTTCGCCATATCTCAGCTGGTGCTTATTGCAGAGAAGAAAATAGTTTATATGCAGCACAAGTGATGCTATGCCGAACACCATAAGAATTTCCTCCTCTGCTCTCGTGGTTACCACGGAAACAACAGATCTGCTGCTACTGATTGATACAACGGCTCTTTCTTTCCGGTTGCACAATTTACCCTCCCCCCTCACCACACCGCCCCGCTCCGCCCCGCTCCGCCCCGCCGCGATCCGCCTTTGTGCAATCACTGTTGCTCCGGTATGAAATTGTACCCGAATTCGACTGGTTTGCAGCATGTGGCATTTCTTCTGGCCGACCTATTTGATTTCCTCATCCCGGATGTGCCAAGTAGCCTTGCTGAACGGATTCAACGTGAACGATTCCTGGCCAAGCAGGCATTGCTCGATGTGCATCTGGTAGGTACCAATTTGTGTGTGTGTGCGTGTGTGTGTGTGTTATCAAATTAGATTGTGCATGAAGCGATACCGTGGACACTGGAGTTTATTGACTATAGATAACACTCAACCATTGTGTGTGCGTGTTTGTGTGATCTGAACGTTAATTATAAACCAAGAACACGTTCATTGACAAGGATGCGATAGCATTTGCTCGTCAGTTCGGACTGCAAATAATCAGAACAGGTTCCGTAGAAATCGATTCCAGACCATGAGTAACTGAATCCAAAAAAAAACAATATGGGTGTGCTTAGTCGTTTAGCACATCCTTGATTCCCATTGTTCTGTGCGGACCATCCCCCTAAAAATGACATGCACGTCTCTTGTCGGAACTGAGATTTCACGGACACTGGAAATCGAAATGTTGTGGCAAGAATATGTAGTGATTGATTTGAACTGACTAGCATACGGACTTTGCCTTCAGGCACAATCCTCAGTTCTTTTGATTAACCATACACTCGGAAGCACTAGAGAGTCGAGTTTCGCACTTATTAGAGCTCACCATCAGTTGTGCATATCCACTGTCTCGTACGGGATTTGAAATCTGGACCCATCGCATTGAGGGTGTGCGTGTTACCATTTTGTCAACCATGGCTGAACCAAATGGCCAATTCATGTTTGTCAGGTATCATCTTCAGTGACAGTCAGTCAGTTCATTGTTGGCTCAACAGCAACGAAGGGGGGCAGGGGTGACAATCTGTTAACTCTAATCAAGTCAGGACTCCCATACAGGTTACAGGCTGATTAGCCAACGAACCTACAAGACTCGATCAAATCCATGAATATCAATCAATGTCGCGCACCACTAATCACAAGTAACTATGAGTTAAATGCGGTAAAGGAATATGTATCACAAACATAGCTCTAATCTGTCAAATTTCGTTTTCTTAGAACTCTTTGATTCTATTCACATGCGTTGATATTGACATCGATGTTTCGACCCCTTATTTTTGGGTAATCATTTTGAAACATCTATGCTGATTCAAAATTTGACTGAGACTGTAATTGAACATACGATTGTTGCTGTTTGCATAGAATTACAACGGAACAGAAGAATATAATCTCTGGTATCACTCAGCAGACACACGAACAGAATTACATCAAGCATTCCACCAAGTGCAGACGGTGGAGCTGCACTAAAGTTGTTCTTCAAATAGTGCACCGCCGAGGAGGGAGTGCCAAACGGCATTCATTCAACCCAGTCACGTGATGGATGATAAAAAGCTCGGAAAAAAGAACTACAATAACTACCATATTTGTGTATTGTTTTCTTCATTGCAATCAAATACTTGTTCTCTCGTCTCCCGAATCCCTCATTACAAACTTTTGTTTTCATATTTCGAAAATTCAATTTTCCAGCAGATTGGAGGCACTTTGAACGATGAATTTGCTGAAGGTCAGCACACCCGACTTGTATATCCCAATATAGAACAAAACAGAACAAAGCAACCTCATTATGCGATGTTTTTAATCCCGCTGTTGTCAATTCATCACGGGTCATTTGCGTATTGTGTGATGTCCCGCGTAATCCTATCATCTTGCTGTTGTCGTGCAGTTATTGAACTTCTCTTTTGCTCAATGTATCCTCCTCGCTTTGTTTGTGTTGTTTGTGTAACATATAACCGCCACCCGTCGCCCCCATCCAACATAGTCCGTGCCAGGTAGTCTCCGAGTAGCCTAAATGTTACATTCCTTCGACATGCATCAACTAATTTCTCCCGTTTGTTGATTTTGTTTCAGGATCATTACTCCTCCATTGATCATGCTGATGATGACGTCCAGGAGGATGGCTGAGTTCTCCCGGGGGACACACGCACAGAGCTGCAGCAAATTTCTAGATCAAGAAGAAAAAGAGATTTGTCCAATTTATGCACAAACATGTTCCCTCACTGCTCGTTTAAAGAGTCCTTCCGTTCCGTCCCGATAGTCCAGTCCGGATTGGCTATCTCAATGCTCATCCCGATGTCCGCCACTCTCTTTTCTTGTTATGGTTCTTTGCTCATCCATCGTCTTGACTCGAATTTACCCATACACTATCGGTTTCCCACATTCCACGACCAACACCAACATCACGGTTATTGAGAGAATTGGATCGGACCAATTCTGATCGGATCACCTTAAAATCTGTCGCACCTCCCTTTGCTCTATCCTTCACTCCTTCCTCTCTCTCTCTCTCGAATATGAAGGTTTCGGGTCCCGGGGTTCGCAAACTGTGCGTCCGCCTACCGCGTGCCACCATTCCACAACACATGCGCTGATCAAATCGCTTCCCACACGCATCTATCAACAAGGGGCCAGATACCGACACAGACGTTCTTTCACGTATGGGTATACATGCGTGTGTATATGCATTCGGATTATTGCATGCGTTGTGTACCATTGGAAAGCGGCAACCAGCGGGAATGTATTTAAACCGTTTGCAGTTTTTGTCTTGCATTCTACGGGTACGTTTCCTCCATCTCCTCAGATTTGTTATGTATCTATTAGTGCGCGATTCCACACCGGCGGGGACAAGTAACAAGTGACAGCAAAAACAAATGGGGCTGCGGTGAATTAATAAGCAATATAAATGGTTGTGTAACATGATATGGGCGGGTCGGACGTATTCAGGGTTCAAGAAAGCACCTTAGAGCTTGCGATTGGTTTTCTCCTCTCTTCTGAGGAAGATATCACTTNCACTTTTCTCAGGTGTGTCCCCACTTAAAAATGGATTTATTATCATCCGATAAGGGCAGGAGGAGGGCGGAGGGGCGAAACCAGCGTTGGACACACGCGCGCATACCTTTCATGCGAGGAAAAACTAGAGTACAAATTCCACTGGTGATAGTAACTTAGAAAGGCAAAACTCAAGTGTACAGTGCTTTGATTGAAGGAGTAAACTTTAGATTGTATTTTGTGTTCCCGAACCTCAAGGATGAGTGGCAAAGTGACATTTTTACTGTTTCCATGNNNCTTTATTGATACGCATTATCCATGAGGTTTGTCATTGTTCAGGTAATGCTAAAACAACGCTCCAATATTGAAAATAATTTAAACGCAAAAATTTCATTATATACAGGTGAACACAAACTCTATTTGGAGGCCAACTTCCCAACTTCCCACCCCCACCCCGGATAAAAAGTAGGCCAAATTGGTGAAGAAAATCGATCCATTCAGTGCGATATCGATTTTATTTGATGATGGAATCAAAAGTATGGTGGCAAGTGGTGGTTGGTCACTTGCGGATTCTACCTGCCGACCGGTCCTTTCGATCAGCTGATACAAATGTTGAAGCGCTACTTCATCTGTTCAACCTGACCGCAACCGGTTTGGGCCCGAATAAAGCTGATTAGCAGTACACATTCAAATCGATACACAGAATGACGCAAACCGAGTACAGTTAAAGATGATTTAACGGATGAATTGTTTTAGTTTCGTCCTGATTAGTATACGATTCCTCAGT
>UZAN01041671.1:0-18595 GCA_900618425.1 Echinostoma caproni
TGTTTCATAGCCTGAGTGGAAGGCGGAACTTCTGCTTCCGTTGGAGGACCACAAGCCACTACCCAAGGAGCTTCGGTTGCGGATGAGGCAACCTGGTTAGCGGCAGGCCAGCTGAACCGTTCGCAAAATTATTCCGCCCGGCGATCAAGCCGTTCATTCCTATTGAGAATAGCTTGTCCCATCTTATCAGAGAATGTTTTACTAACAGCAGTTCGCCGCCCTCCCGTATTCTGTATCAGTCGGAACAGTCTTTGACTATTCCGTAACGCAGCTGCTACTTTCATTTCACTAGTTATTGTTGCCCACCAGTTCTCACGGTCCTCCTTGAGGCTCTTTGTGAACTGACGTTATAGATGCCACCTAACTCTGGTTTGATACTGGAAGATCGAGATTTGTCCTTTTTTATCCATCAGGGCTACTGATGCATCAGATACCCAATGCCTCCGATGGGATTGAGGCCCGGACCCACAAGGAACATTCACTGCGGAATGCATTACTCGCCTAATCTGATCCCACTGCTCAACTACATCAGCACTTTGAAGCACGCTTAGCTCACGCACTGGATGTGACTCAGCATGCACGAACGGCTGAAACAGATAGTCGATGATGAGCCATACGAGTTTGCTGGTTTTGTCACCGACCAATCAGCCGAAGATTGGATTGCATCAAAACTAATGCATGGTCTGACTCAACGCAGGTGGTCCAACAGGACTTGCACTTTTGAACTGAGCCACACTAACGGTAGCTTACTGCTATGTGGTCGATTTGAGTTAGCGTACCAGTTGAACTAGAGTGCCACGTTGCCGTCCGTCGAGAGCTGTCTTGGTGCTAGATAGAAACAGATGATGCTCCGTGNGTGCAGAACTGAGGAAGTCGATCACCGTTATCTTTTTTCATTGGTAGGGTAGAGCGCAACTACTGCCTAGGCAAGCTTCCGATGCGCTCAGTTTTTCGAACTGTGCGGTAAGGTCACCTGCAAGTACAACTGTGTCGGAGCTGCGACAAAGCAGCAAGAGATCGATGAGTTTAGCATAGAAAGCGTCCTTTTGGACATCAGAACTACACTTGGTGGGTGCATATGCTGATACGATAAAAAACACCTTTTTGTGTTGATTCCCTTCCGGACGCTGATTGAACCCTGTAGACGTACTGAACATAAACCACTTTTGACGAGGATCCACTCGATAAGAGAGGATTCCGCCCTGTTACTGAGTATAATACATACCCCGCGTTGACCTACTGAACGAGATTCATCTCCGCCTGATGCGCGAAGAAGGTATCTCGTCGACAAGTCTGGCGCACTCAAGTGGCTTGCAGTAGTAAGATCCTGGATTCCAGTTTCCGAAACGCAACAAATATCGGTTCGTAAGGATTCCATTGTAAGAGCCAGAAACGTTTTTTGATCTAGCTGCATCAAAGTTCTCACGTTGAAGGCCACCAGATTCAGTGATTGATGAGGTTTCAGAATCTGCAATTCACTTCACGGTACTTTACTTACAGTGCTAGTTTGCAACGACCTTTGACAAGCGGCATCCAAGTTGGTTGAGGGACTATTACAGATTGGAAAGAGGTGCAAATGGAGAGGTCTGGGTATGGAAGACAAAGAGTTAAACAAAGGTTGGGATATTTGAGCAGTAGCCCACATATCATTACCCACCCTGCTCAATGCAATGAGCAGAGCGGTTATGATTAACCTGCGCGACGACTGATGCAATATGGAATTATTTTTAGTTTGTGTATTCATTGGGGTTTGATGGACGGGTACTGCTAGGGTGTCCAACCAGTAAGCAGGAGACCGATTAGGGTTCTCGTCCGAAGCCTTTAGTTCTGATAGGAACCTAACCTCAAAGCAGCGGGCGAAGCGAAGTGGAGGCCCATTTACTTGGATCGATTACTGATCCACCATTTCTTACCTACTTTAACGCAAATTCCAGTCGAACCCCCAACCTGGAGGACCAAAAGACTGTCCTTCGTCTGACTTCTACCCATTGACCTTCCATGATTGGATGATTGGATCTGTGGCTAGACAAAAGCCATCCTGTGTAGCTCGTAGGGTCACAGAAATGCACAAGCCATCACATCACGTCAAGGTGCAGTCTCGTCTTGATGGTTGTCCGACGCTGTGTCCTGGCGACCAATAAGCATCCGACGGTCGTTGCAAAGATGTTTTGTCACACCACGATCAAGAATGTCGTGTGGGAATAAAGGATAATACTCATTGGAAAGTGTAATGAAAGCTAGTGATCTTTCATGATTCATATTATTGAATATACCTGATCCCCCACAATACATCGAAAGTCACTTACAAGGTTATGCCAAGACACTTCGGCATTACGAGGTTCGGTAGCTCATTACAAGCACAATTTTGACTGTTCAATTGCGAGTACAACACATAATGGGGTCGCCAAATGAGCAGGTTCACGAGTCGCAACTGGGCTGAGAATAGATTTGGTTTACACAGTTTCATCATTCCTGATATGTACTTATTTGGAAGGGTCGAACGTGGAATAAAATCAGCCGATCAAAATCGGCTCATGGATAAGCAGGTATTGCGAAGATGTTCACAAATACTCTTCACAACTTCAGCTATCCAAAATGTCTAAGCCCCTGTGAAATTGTTTTGCTCATAAAAATTTAAAAATTTTAAGTCGCCCAGAGCCAGACCACTTTTGGCTCGAACAGTTATGTGCTCAGAACCGACGCACTACTGATAATGAGTGAATTTAAGTACCGAATACCTGCCCGTGGCTAGTATTGGTTATCGAAACACCAAAGTAAAATGTCGTCATTCCAGTAGCACTGAATAGTAGAAGGAACGGCAGAGAGAAACAAGTTCGCTATCGATTTTTGACGCCTACACAATTATGACAAAGCGGTCGTCCAGTGGACTCCATTCACTGTCAATGTGGATTAATCAAAATCCGCTATTTTTCTGTGTTGTATCGACCAGAAAGCAAACAATTCATCAAACGATTTTTCTCAACATTTCTTCTTTAGTATTCTTCAATGGATTGGTGTCTATTTGAAGTTGCAACTTGGCCCGCACAATTATATTTTGAATCGAGTGCAAGGGAGTGACGAAGGAGAAAGCACTATAAATTCCATATTGTCAGCAGGTATATAAGCCGACATTCGGATTTGGATGAATAAACTCACTTTGAAAGTTTTATGATAATTTCGGTAGGTGTTGGCGCGGTTTTGTAGATCTTCAATGGATTCTTTTACTCGGTTCAATTCTTTGCGCACAGTTTCACGATCGGCTGTGGCGTCTAAAAGAACCGGGTTCTGCAGGGATGCAATCAAAATAGTTCAACAAGGACAAAATCAATTTATACTAATATATTATTGTACTAATATTGTGTATAATATATACATAGAGTTATGGGTATTTCAGTGTCTCGAAGGGAGAATAACGAGGAATGTGTGTGTGTGAAGGGGTTTGTAACAGCGATGGTTTTGCGCAATATTTCGATCCACTGCGCTACATTTCTTCCCTCTCGAATCGCTTTGGTTTATGGTGAATACTGCTTCCTGACCCCTCGACAGATTTATGGACGATTGCAGTTATTCATTTTGAGGCATGATTTATCCAACACTGTCTTTCATGCCCTTTTTCGGATGCTTCCTCAATCGAAATATATGCGATCGTGGTGGCCGACAACCAGCGCGTAGTTGCGCCCTCCTATCGACGCTGACTGTGATCTCATTCGTCAGCACGAACACCAGGTCAATTGGCACACAGATGACAGATCTAATGCCCCCGTTTCGTATACGTAGTTTGTAAACAACAATTCTGGATCGAACAAAATTTTGAAGGTTTATGATTTAGGGTTAATGGTTTTCAATGCCTCCGTAGAGATGGAGAGTAGTGTAACCAGAAAATAGAACATGGAGTGTTCATCTACATCAACTCCTCTTGTAGCGGCAAGTCTGGAGTTCTTTTTATCGCCTCCACCAATGGTATCGAATGTTCAACTATTTAGCATCCTTTTGCATTCAGTCTCAAATTTCATCCTTTCCACCTTCTTTCTTTCCTCTGTTGGACAACAGCTTCAACCTTTTTACTGTTGTTGGTGACTTTAATCACGTGTCCACACATCCCGTTATTTTACTCTGACTCAACTGGTGCTCGTTCATCTCTCATAAGAGATAATTTATTTTTAAAATGATCACTAATCCCCCAAAACATTTTAAGTCTGATTCATGCCGCACTCTGGCCATTGATGAAAAATGCCGAGGTTGCTAACTTATCCCTGTTTCTAATACAGGAAAAAGTTGTCGATGTTTTATTCAAATCCCAACTGTTGTGCCATAATTGAATGAATTTAACAAAGGACTTGAACAATCGCGAAACTGCGTAAATATAAAAGCACAATATGTAATGAGGTCTTACCGTTCTCTACGACCAACCTGGAGCGAGATTCGATATCAACCTTTATCTGGGAGTGAGTGTACTACGAGAGTGAAAGTTATCGAAACCCTGCCTCATCAATGCAACGAATCATGCGCTATCCAAAGTTGCACATACGGGATACCAAAAACAAAGGGCTCAGTATTCGATTCTCTTCTAACGCATCAAGCAGAATAGACAGTTACTTCTTTTGACTGGTGAAAAGAAATTCGTTGGAAAATCAGGTCAACAAATCATCTTTGTCCGTCTGCTGTATTGTTCTTTAATCATCAGTGAGATGGGCCCAATGCCAAATGAACGGGCGATGCGATTAGCATGTATTAGTAAAATCAATATGTGCTCTCCCTTGTTCGGTGTTCACAAACGGCCACATATCGGGGCCAAATCAGCTTTAGCTGAAATTCAGCCATCAATTTGTCAAAGCTGAAAAATGACGATTGGGGCTAATGTGTCCAGACCATCCGCCATTGTGTTTGTTTACAACTTTTCTCAGCCGCGACCGAATTTAACTATCGTCTAACTTTGTGGTGTTCAATTTTTCTCCCTCGGTCAACGTTCGCCTTATATGTGTCTCTCGCTCGAACTCGCTTGAACTAGCAAATCCTTCCGGCACGTATTTCCACATATAGAAATGATGTAATTCTATATCTTGTTCCGTTATTGGTTATTTGTAAAAAAACAATTGGCACCCACCTCAGGGAAGGACTCTTGGATTAATTTTGTTCCCTCGGTATTTAGTACTGAACGGAATAATTACCCTCATGAAACAACAATAATTTATCAAGAAGAATGAACTCCTATACTGTTTCGCACGCAATATTGTTTAATTCGGACTTGTAACTTTCAAACCACAACATGTTTTATCCGGACACCCAAAGTCGCGAAAATCCAAGTGGTGATATGATAGAACTAAGACCGTTGCGGTGAGAGCTAAAGTTCGCAATAAATACTCTTCACCCATATAGCTATCAATATACACGTCTGATAATGACAACTGAAATGTATTTCCAAAATGAGAGTCATATTGCTCAACTTCGGGTAACGAATTGATTTGTATGATTTCATTTTTTGCACTGATGCACCAGGTCAGCCAGGTCAACGAATCTGGCTGGGTAATTTGAAAACGAAAATCACCAAAACCCCAAAAATCATATTCAAACTCACATTGATAGCTTGTTTCGCCTCCTTCATATCGTGCAACAACTCACGGATGTCACGATCTAGTGAGCCAAAGAACATGTCCACACAAACATCTCGCTCAGCCAATGATTTGTCAATGGAATTTTTCGCTCGTTCAATCGACGGTACCATGGTCTGGAAATGTGATCCGTATCCGGATGGTTAGTCACAGTGATAGAAACAAAACAGGACGAGTTGTGTATTGATGTATGTGTATGTGTGTGTCTGTGTGTGAGTGCATGCATGCCTATGTTCAAGCTGTATGTAACTTGAAATACATCACATTTATGAACTGCCTACTGTTTTGGCCGGCCATCTTCCTTCGTACAAGACACAAATATCATTTCACTACTGATCACAGAGTTCAACTCACTTAACGGTCAGGGAGAAAAGCTTTCAGTCATTTTGAATACATATGGTAATCCTGTCCTCCTAAAATGCTATTGTTTAACACACAATCATAACAAGCATTATGACGAAGGAGAATACAACTGATGAATCTCGTGATAGCAAACTTGGCGAAATAACACGCATTAGAGTACAGTCACTCACCTCAGTTGGAATGCTGCGTTCAAGCTTGGTTAGTATAGTTAAACAGGAACAGTTGCTACATCGATAGGGTACGAACATTAGCCACTAACATGGTGACCGAATTGAGAGTAAAACCATTCACGAGTTAGAGACCGAGAGCCGATAGACTATGAAGCAGGGTACTAATTAAGCAAAGCTGGTAACGTCCCTCTCCCCCCCCCAAAAAAAAAATATATATATATAAAACGACCGAACATTAGGTCCAAATTTTTCACAAGCAGGGTGATAACTGAGTGCGTCTCGAGATTAAAAAGAGGTGAAAGAGCCATCGTACCTGCCACAGCCAGAATCTGGTCTTTGATTGGCCAAAGTGTTTTCCGTTCTGCAAGACCTTTATTAACTCTATTGGATACGACAAGTCCCAAATTTCTTTAAAAGCGGTTCTCCGCAGTAATCGAGGTATCAGCTTGTTAGCATCTCTACTGAATACGTTATCAATGGCAGATATATTTGCTTCCTAGCTTTTCGGTTCAGGCTTCATTTGCTATATAGACGGAAAATTCCCTTTTGAAATTGAATCAAATCCTCCATTACTCACTTGAAACAAGTAGTTAGGTTGTGAATGTTTCCAACCCAATCATAATTGGAGACAGCCACCTCCCGTAGTGACAGCTTCACTCTATGCAATTTACTAAAATTGTATGTTATTCGATAAAATTCGAATGATTCTAGCTAGGAGATCCCACATTAACACTAACTCTGTGTGTTATTATTATTATTATTATTTTATTCTATTCTATTTTGACGTACATCACTTTTATTCAGAATAAAAAAAAATGAAGATGAGATTGTAAATTAATCAACAGAATGACGATTTCACTGAATATCCTCGCTATTGACTGGTCTTGATTATCAGTTCAATAATCCTTTTGTTCTTTTCAGTGACGCATTGACACAGTCATTACCGTTTCCGATTTGTGCCACCTTTTGGAAATTTTTTTCTCGTCTACTGGAATAGTATACACACTGTTTTACAGGACCGAACAAACCAAGCTTCCATCGAGGAAGTCAGCCTTTAATGGGCATTATCGAGTAAGTTACTGTGATTGCAGTTTAGCTGTTTCCGCCTCAAACATCGTACCACATTGTGATTGTGGGACCTACTACACGGTCTGGTAATCTTATAGGTGCTGACATTAACCTTACGTGAGCATGAATGCAGCTTGCATCAATCTGTCAACCGTTGACACATCACGGTTACCAGTTACGATGTCTATCGCACCCATTTTAAAACTGAACTTGATATAAGGAATCCACGGGTGAGGGTTGGGGGTCTACAATATTCTGTCGCATTGAAAGTTCGATTTTGTCGACGTATTTTCTCAAAAATGGTAATAATCGTGTGCGTAGGAGAGAAGATACTTCAGAAAATGTAGGGGAATGCAAGACTTCTGTCACGCAGTATTTGTGACACATTTTCGGCTTGATTGCAATGTAACGGGGAATCACATCAGGTTAAAGTGTTTGTGTGAAAGCCAATGTGGTTCATTCTACCGCAAAGTAATCCAACATGAAGTTCCCAGTTATGGTCAGTTTTATAACGGACAGTTGATTAGCTCAAATACTGAATTGTATAGTATATATACGGATCTATATGCACAACGATCGATGTAGATGTAATTGAAGGGCAGCAGTAAGGTTGTGACAAACGTGTTCTGCAAATACAGTAGTGGTTGGTTTAGCCTGATCGCGGTCGTTTCGGCTGTGCACAGAATTCTGTCTCTCTCCTTTTGATCGGTTATATGCTGCTCGGTAGACCAATTTGAATGCCCCCTTTCGTGTCAGTTCGTGAACCGTGTCGAGTGCGCGAGCTAGGATGGCATTGGCCACATTTATTATCCTTTTTAATAGCTGGACAGTGTTCTAGAATCCTCTCTGACAATCGCTTAGTGATACTTCCTACGGATTCCGCTCCGCAGGAGCACGAATAAGGGTACACACAAAATGAGTTAGACTGACTAGGCAACTTGCCTTTGTGTTGTAACTGCAGCATTGGTTTCGTATCAAAGGAGAGACAGAATTTAGCAGCAAAGTAAGTTCTTTCGATGGCTTGGGATTATCGACCGGTTAGCATTTCGGCTAGCCTATTCCCCTTGAAGTCATTTGTTGCATAAACCTTTTTATTTTAGTCGTCGTAAAATAAAAAGTCTAAGAATCAGTTGTAGTGTGCCTTTTGATGAAGTTTGCTGCACAGCCGTTTTCCCTTAACGTGTTGCTTATCAGACTTACATTACAAATGATCACGCCATATTGTGTCTACTTGTTCGATTGTGTACTGTATTGACCTGATGAGAAGTACCGAAAAAAAAACACCGATCTGTCCTCACCACCTTTAGACTTCTTTGACAGAACAATGAATGCATTATGCAAGTATGAGAGAACTTACGTGATAGACCGCGTAGTCCTCTGGCGGCACGGGTACCGAGAATGCTTCAAGCATTTCATACAGTTCCTTGATAATGTCAGCCTCCTTTTCAATCGGATCAATCTGAGAGATGAGACGATTGAGAAAACAGAAAACGTTAAAACTCAAACAGTTATACGTCTTTGCATGATTCTATTATTATAACAATTATTATTATTATCCTTTACCTCTTAGGTACACGTAAATTATTGGGAACAAATTATTCTTCGACTCCTGTTTGGTTCTTATCTGTTCTGGTATGACGAAATCAAGCAATGAAACTATGTCAGAATATTTATCATCGTGTGATGTGATCGGTTCTCTGTGCGTGCTTTATCTAATTTGAATCTGAATATGTGGTTACCGTTTGAGGCAATAAAAATCGAGTCATTTGCGATACCACTGAAACTGCTTGTATGCTCATATCCCACAAATATTATCCTTGTACATCCCAACTCTTATTCACTTTGTTTTTCAACTTCTTCATTTCCACGGGGTCAAGAATCTTCCTCTTTCATCTATTATTCTCCTCGTGTTGTTAAAACAGCTTCGCTTGCGCCCTGAACTATTCCCTTACCTTTTTCGTCGAGCGTCTAACTCTTTGCAAGGCCCATATTTGTCCAATTATAGAATCGTGGAGTAATGTCTTGGAACGGGTCCCGGACCATTCGCCTTTGCAACCAGTTATCAATCTCCGTTACATCTCTTTCCTGTCTCTTTTCTACCGGTATTACCGTCTAATCGGAATGATCTAAATCGATCATATTCATAACGTGTTCTTCAAATGTGAATCCACGATGACCTAGCACTCACTCGTGTCTGTATATGGACCAGGAACTCCAGATGTTTTACATAGTCCACCGTCGAACCCGGAGTAAGTGATAAAGTATACTCTGCTTCCTGGGTTTCTTGTACAATTCGATCCACTTCGACCCGGGCGTCCACGGGGAGGATACTGTGTAACAGTTCCAAGCATCGATTAGGTGACGGTAACAAATGATTGCGCATGGTAGACGTGTCCACGAGAAACATTCCTATTGGTCGTTGATTGGGCACTAATTGAGTCATTATCACTTGTCGGTGATGCTTGAGCAAGGCATCTCGATAGAATTTCAAGTCTTTAAAAGAACAGAACAAAATGGGAAGGGAGAAAATCAAAGCGCATTAACTCAATAAGGTCCATGAGAATCAACAATTTGGTCTTTTTTTTTATACAATCTTAGGGTTAAATTGCTCACAGACAACTACTTGTACATCAAGAGTTTGGTGAAAAAACAGACCAGTTAACAGGTCATGAATATCGGCAATCTTCTACCTTATTTTGAAGGAGAGAGAATAATTCAATAAAAAAACAACTTTGAGAACGGAAGGAGAGAGAAAAAAGGTGAGGTTGAAGAGACAACACGAGTGCAAGCATTTTAATAATTTACTTAGATGCATCGGTATTCACTCTTGCCTTAATTATCTAATCAGCGAAAATTAATAATTTCCTACTATGCATAGGTCAAATTCGTCTTTAACTATTTCCTGCGGATAATTGTTATACAGAGGACTGTAGTATTCATGAGAGGAATCGGAATCGAATGGCGCAAACTCGTATTCGGATTGAAAACCCACTGAACGACGTAAATTTAGCTAGAATCAAGATGAGTTGTGCGACTGTTGATTCTATTAGGAAATACATTCAACTCAATGTCACAAGCGTCAAACAACCATTGGTCTATTCTTCGGTGTCCAAGAGATAAGGATATGGCTCATTGGTTTACTTTCTTACAGTCAGCCAATCCGTTTGGTGCTGCTAGAGACCTAAGGATCGATCGGAAAATCCCTTTCCTGATCAGCTACCTGGAAGCTGTACTCTGATGCCTGCATACTCGTTGCACGATCATCACAACAGTTCAACCAAATATGTGAACTGAACCATCTAACTAAAAAAGTGGAGGATGCTCTAGGGAGACGAGAGTATATCAGCCCGGATGTGCTAATCGATTTCAGTTTTTACAACCATTAACCATGCACCGGTTTTGGTTGCTGTTTTTTGGTCGCCCATTTGGATAAAAGAGAAGAACGAAGATTAGAAAGTTGAAAGCAAATTGAATCTGAAGATGGAGCATTCATAGGTGTTGGGGGAATAATGAGTGGATGCATGAGCGCCAGTGTTTGCGACACCCAGCCATATCACTCAGTGTCTCTAACCATTTGGTACGATCATCCCGAGGTTCCCATCCAAGGAGCCTAACAGGACCTATGTGAGCCAATCTCCTGGCCAGGGTTTCCACACCCTTAAGCCATTTATTCCTTTGACCGCGCTTGATCTTTTTTTCAACCTCTACCTGCCTCGACAAACGCTGCTCGCCGTGGCAAACTATTTGATGATATGCGTAACATATGCCCCAACCAACGTATCTATGGAGGTCATCAACTTGTTCCAGTGGACGACCGAGATTACCTAAAACTCTATGCATAACCTCAGCATTGCTCCTCCGGTTACCCCATCAGACTAACATGAAGCTAGAATTTCCGTACGGGGTAAGGCATGCTTCGGGTTCGCGGGAGAGATGTACCTAAATGAATGGCGTGCACAAATAGGTCAGTGCTGTTTCAGGAGACAACCAGTCACGTCGTCTACAGCGTCCTATTCATAAACTTAGTGTCTCTTTTGAACTTTAACAAAAATGAGAGGAAAACGGTTCCGGGAGCACATCTCACGCTGAGGTAAGTTTTTTGGGTCGTTTTCGGAGCAAAGGTTACCTTGGGTGGAGACTTGGGCCACCCAGTCAACCAACCCAGCGTTCTTCTGTACTGGTTTGTGCAAACACTACATGATGCAATCACTAAAAGCTGATAATGAATTTTAGAACAATTACTGCGAAGAATAGAAGTTCACACCGACCTCTTATTATCTTATTCTTGATGATGAACAGTTTTGACTTGACGTAAAACTTTCTGACATAATATGAATCATATAAGCGGAATAAATTTTTCTACCAATCAGTGCGTGTGGGCTTGCAACGGAAATTCGCTCCACTTATTCTGTTCCGGGATCGCGTTCGCGCTGATTGTCCGAGCGGATGCGCAATTTGTTTTTCTAAGCACTATGCACTGAACTAGTACAAACAGATACAGCTCCCAGTGAAGATTGAACATTATAGCGACCTTATACGCTGGCAAATGGACAACTACAATGGCGATTTTTGGTCCTTCTGGTAAACGACAAGAACCACACATCGCTTGACAAAAGTTGAACGAAAATTTAAACAAGCAACTTACGTGTACGTAGTCGATCCTGGTGGTTCATGTTGTCACATGCCACTGTAAGAACAAATAAAACATAACAGGTTAAACAATGGAAATCATATCGGTTATATGTATGTACATATGTCACCGTAGGTACGAGCTTTTATGAATAATCGCACAATTTGTACCGTATTGATTGAATGGGGACTTGAACCTTCCTCTGCAAACACAGGGCACATTTAAAATGCGATGAAAATATTTGTGATGACCGACAAAAAGAGGTGAACAACTGCTTCGTCCTGTTTGGGACTAGTCAGCAGTGCGTACTACTTTTTGCGAACCATACCGAAACGGTTCCCATTCGAAACTTCGTTTGGTGGAAATTTATTCAAAGGTTTGAATGTTTTATTGTCACTAACTGAGTCCTTATTGTATTACATACATATGATGATATATATATCCACGAAAACGTGAATTTTTATAACTTTTGTTCTTAGTTGTGACCTTGAAGCTATTTAGATGGTTCTCGCTTCAGGCCACTTTTGTATCGTTTTCCAGGTTCTTGGTTGGAATCCATGCAAGTCCGCCATTTAATTGCAACGGAACCTGCATGTAACATTAACGTTAAGGCGTTTTGCGCAGGATAAAGGGCTGATTGAAAAACGTCTACGGATCATTTGATAATTTGATTTTGGAACATTTGGACCAGATTCAATACAGAATGTGGTGTAATCTTTCCATTGAAACCTTTCCAAATAGCGTGGAAATATTTTTAAGTCACAGACAAACATCACCCATGTTCGTTTCAGACAGGTTATTGTTTAATATTCTCAAAGTTTTAAGTATTTTCATTATTATCCTTTTTATCATTACATATACATTTTAATGTTGTCATTATGTATTTCATAGATCAGCATTATTAGATGATTACGTACATCCTTTCATTATATCGTGTGCTATCCTATTTTTATTTGTATGTTACTCATGAGTAGTATGATTTTTAACCGCGAAATTTAGCATTACGGAAGTCCGCGTGTATTGGAGTTAGCGATATCGTGTCTTATGTCCAGCTTAATCAGTTCCTCATAACTGGAAATCACTTACACTGTTGTGCCTGCTTGATCACTTCCACTGTGATTTCGCCATTGTCATGATAGAAATCGTGAATTTCTTGAAATGTGTTTAAATAGGCCGAAACAGATTCGAACGCTCTCGTCAAGGACAATTTCACGCTCTCGATAATCTCTTTTAGTCCGGTATCTTCAGCAAACATGTGTTGCAACTGTGGCCCAACTCCACAGGTTTTTTCCTCAAATTTGTTATTAATGATAGGGCGCGTGAATGCATCGAAATACGGATCCGGAACGAGGTTTTTGATATTGAACACTTGTTCCTGACGGTCAAAATTTGAAATGAACGAGAGGAAGAAATGAATTTGTATAGCATGTAAAGATAGGTCAGTTTGTGTCCCCAACTTACGCCGGGGAGACGGGAGCCTCTAACCCGTGCATAGATGTGGAACTCTAGACAAGTGGTCTATTAGCTCAAATCACGATGATGATTCGTAATCTCCTACTCTGACAGCTACATTATTTTCCTATACTATGTACCCTAACCCCCCCTCCGCTCGTTATTGTTATTGTTAATATTGCTATGGCGTTGCCACTAAGCTTGTTCTCAAGCCGGTGTTAAATATGTATATATATACCATAGAAAGGTAAATGTAGTGTGTATGTCTGTAATATAGTTCCACTAAGGCTTCGGATTTCTTCGAAATGGAACAGCATAGAAATCCTTCGGTTTTGTGCAATTTTTTATACTGCTGCACTGATTATCTTTACTTTTGTAGCTCTTTTAGTAAACCTCAATCTGCGTTTGCATGGATGACCATGTAGTTACCATCCGCACAGATTGTCAATATTACCACACGATTATCCGGTATGTCTCGTATTCATATATTATCGGCGTTTGTGAAATTCAACTAATGTATATGACCAAACGACCGATCGACTGATTGGCTGACAGTTAGATAGGTTAACGGACGGACAGACAGACCACTTTGTCTACATAGGTCAGATCACGGACTGAGTACGGACATGGGTATATACATATATCCTATAACGATTGAGGAAAATTTGTCACGAAATTGTTCAGTTAGGTAGTGACACATTTTAGTGGCTGTTCGTTATGCAATACAAAATCGGTAACGATCATCTGAAGTACTTTATTTGGCAATTTCGATCGAGGCTTATTAGAGTTGAGCTATGATGCCACAGAATCAAACGGCAGTAAGTTGCCAAAACCCTTAGAGAATAAAGTTCATGTAACAGAACCACCTGCGGCTGTTTACCTCATACCTGAAATTTATTGATCACTTCCAGAATGCCATCTCGAAACAGGGGTTCATCTGGAACCATGTACAGTCGATTGGGTTCCAGGATAAATTCCAAGACAAACAACGGTGTTTGCTGTACCGCTTGTTCTGCCTCAACAAGCGAATGCCGATGGCCAGTCTGAAAATCAAGAAAAAAAGTAGATGTCACTCAAATTCTCTCACATGTAATGTTGGACGAGGGCCAGACTGAATACTAACTGGAAAGGGTCAATGAAGATGTAATGTTCCATACACGACTGAAAGAGCAGACTCAAAGACTTACCCCCAAATCATCCACCAATGGCTTCTTCGGTAGATATTATTACTATTATTTCACAAAAAGCTATTCATTCATTCCTTGGAAAAAAACTGTCGATATTGTAAGGGTTATGCGCAGGTAGTAGGTAAAACAATATATTTCAAACAGAACAAGGAGTGGCGAACAAGCTCGTTTTTAGTGATTCGTGGTCATGCCAAATACATCACAACAAATATTACGCTGTTTATATATAAATCAGTATTCAACCATAAAACGCGAACAGTTGTTTTCGGAAAGGGAAAATAACCTTATGGGTTATCTGGGATTAATTTCGTCTTGGGACTGGATGTGGAATTCTCAATGATCACATAATTGTTAGGTCATCCGATCGTTGGGACCGCTCGGAATATGGGATATATGGGGAGTGGATCAGGGGAGCTTAAGTGCCTGCACAAATTGTTTTTGGGCACACAGAAGGGGATTGTGCAGACGAATTCCTACCACTTTCGCTGTGGCCATCATACGACGTCGTAACTACCTTGATAATCGAGCACGAACCCGATACAAGGGACGGAATGCCTCGGTCACACTTACAGTATGATTTGTTTCAACTAAGTATGAAACCACTGCACTAGTGAGTGACTTAATCAGAAAGAAGTCGGTATACTACCTTTCGATCTACTGTAAATTTTATAGCCACACTCAAGGTCGTGCACATTCAAATGGTGATAGAAATGAACTGAGAACATAGATGTTGGAGATAAAGTCAGGAATAAATACACTTTACTCATAGCCCTTTATATATAACTGATATTGTAAGCTGAAATGGATTTTCAAAATGAGGGTGATGTTGCACGAGTTTGGTCAACACCTGTATATTACCTTGCCATTGAAGGGGAGTAAATCAGCATAAGTGGTGGCCTGATGGTAGGGTCACCTAATTATCACCTCGGAGGACAAATGCTCAAACCCCACCACCATCGACTGACTTTCCCCATTCCCTGTGTTGTATGCCAGCCCGTTGATTGGCCGCTTTTCCCTTTCTGAAAATTGTATCATTCGATGTATTCAATCAAAAGGAAGTCAAAATGGAAAGAGAGAAAAGGTAATACAAAGGTGATTATCTGAAGTTGCTAGTAATACCTTCTATGAAACAAAGCTCAATGTTTTGTTCACTTCCCAGCCAATCGGGCTCACGTTACCATCTGTCACCCCCCAGGGTCAATTTTATTGAATAAAAATATACTACCCATCAGTAGTATAAATTTACTCCCACTCCACACATTCAAAATAAAAATAATGAAGGGGAAAAATGGTATACTAGTAGCAAGTGGCATTTAACATGGATATGATTGCGCCACGTGTTGTAAATAAGTTCCAATGTCATTATTGAATGTTTGTACAGGAAAATTAAACTACATTCGGTACCGTACCTCATCCAGATGTTCCCATATAACATCCCCGACTAACCCGGTAACATTTTTCAATCGTCTTTTGATATGACTCCAGTAGGACTCCACATTATTCGTGTGGAATAAGCAGACCCGCGGGGGGGGGGGGGACTTGGTAACGTGCGCGGCCAATTGTGTGTTTACGACTAAAGGACAAAATGTTGGATTCTGCCCCCTCATTTTCTGTGAAATCATTTACGTGTTTCTGTGGAACAACGTACATAGGCCTCACGGTCAGGTGTTTGTCCGAACGAATCCGTGAATACCACTCCGCATGGCTAAACACAGGAACGATTAAGTCACTCACTAGTGCAGTGGTTTCATACTTAGTTGAAACAAATCACACTGTAAATGTGACCGAGGCATTTCGTACCCTGTATCGAGTTCATGGTCGATTATCAACGATCGGATGACCTAACAATTATGTGATCATTGAGAATTCCACATCCAGTCCCAAGACGAAATTAATCCCAGATAACCCATAAGGTTATTTTCCCTTTCCGAAAACAACTGTTCGCGTTTTATGGTTGAATACTGATTTATATATAAACAGCGTAATATTTGTTGTGATGTATTTGGCATGACCACGAATCACTAAAAACGAGCTTGTTCGCCACTCCTTGTTCTATTTGAAATATTGTTTTACCTATCTAGACACATACGCGTTGATTACTAAAAGTTTAAAAATATCCTTTTACTTTCTTTTTTATTTGCTGAATATAGCAGTCTACAGTCAACATTCAGGAAGGCGGTTGTGGTCAATAAAAGGCTGCCTAGGAATACACAGAAATAAGGAAGACGTTTGGTGGTGGAGTGGTTTGAACTCAGGACATTTGGTCACAACTTGATGACCTAACCAATTGGCCACCACTGCCCTTACTAACATAAAGGAGATGCTGCTGAACTAAGAAAAATTATTCGCCCAGGTCAACTACAACAACGCTAACTGCGAAAAATGTACTGGTATTTGTGTGACGAGCAAACACGGGAACAATCTCAACATTTCCCCTTCAAGTTTTTAGTATGAGATGGATCGATCTGTAACCACTTCGTCGGATTTCCCAGTTAGTGAATTCAACAGTTCGTTTATTTGTTATAGAGCTAACGATGGTTGATGCGATACCAGAGCGTGAGGAAGCAATTGTTACAGTGGGGTCTGGAAGGGCGAACTTGCGTAGCATGAAAATGTTCCATGGTTTTCTATCTCTCCACGGCTATCACTGAATCTGGTCCCGTGATGCGTATCTCAACGATGCCAGTTAGGAGACAGTTTGCAAACAATGTAAACCTATGTTGGTAATGTCAGCCAAACGTGGACTGAAAAAGGGAGAAACGTGCGGTAGATGTGACATTGACAACAGCCGGTATCGGGGTTATGAGGGCGTCGACAGAGAAGTTGCATAAGCCAGATTGCCGTTCTCTGTTTGTCAACCTGATGAATAAGTTCATTCATGACCCTCTAGAAAACATCAACACCTTCTCGTAGTGGCAACTGATCCCAATTCACTTCAAATTCAAACCGCGAGAATTCTCGGGGGAAGGTTAGGCTTTCCTTGACACACTAGAATGAACCAGGTAATCCGCGTTTTCATTTTACCGACGGAATCGATTACAATGGCTGGACTAGACTTTATCCCCGACAAGAAAATCGGGCAACATGTTACTTCGGTGGGCTATACAGGACGTCCCTATCCAATGCGAGAAACTGTCCCCGGGTAGCAAGCTCGTAAGCACTTACTGCGTTATGGAGTAGTACCCTAGTTACAGATTGACATGCTCGCGATGCGGTTGAAATAGGTGCATTCAAAAGGCTTGGCAACTGTCAACCCCACACCACCTCGAGGGATATAGTCTCTTGTTAGAAGCTGGAAAGGAGGTCCTTGTCTTTATTTTGAAGCCGTTTTTTTCATAACAAACTATTCTGCGCCTGTGACTTCCGTCGAGAACAAAAGTGTCACGTGCTCGAAAATACATAAAAATTCATGATATTCGTTATTTCTGAATCTGTACTGTACATAGTAATATTTTATTCACATTTAGGCACTGTGTTTATGCTTAGATTGGCTAACAGACAACTCATTCAAAATACTTAATACGAGGGTTGCAACTGAGCCAAAGAATAATCTTTATTGAATGTAGGATAAGCGAAAAAAAATTGTCGTCTCATTCATATTGGATGCATTCAGATACAGTCTAGAAGTAAATTCTTATCCAATGCGTTAAGAAAACGATAAGGACACTAGGACTACAATGGATACAATAGTAATGAGTGTTACATGTGAGATAATGACCACTCGTGACACAAGTGAATTAGGCGTAAAACGCTTCGGACAGTGCGAACAATACGTTTTCATTACATGATGAATCGATTTCTAATCACCTTATCTCCTCCTACTAAATGAATTAAGTAGTATTCTCAGAAGTGTAGTAGCCATAGTGGGTTACTGTTAAGAATCGGTGTCTCACGAATTGCACGCATCTCTATCATTAATCTGTGGCAAAATCGGATAGGTGACATATCATGTAGTGTTCACGTAGAGGTTACCACGGAAGTCATCCAGGGTATCCTAGTGATAAAGAGTCGGTTTCATTCACAGTGATTTAGTCAAGATGACATCCTGACTGCGTATATCGAACTAAGAACATGAGACTACCTACCACTCATCTCTCTAATTTCCCCCCCCCCCCC
>UZAN01041671.1:31868-45665 GCA_900618425.1 Echinostoma caproni
TCGATCGAGGATGGCTGCATCAGACCATCTATCCGGGTAACGACCAGCGAGATCCTTTCTAGTCTGAAGTTCCTTCGATGTGGCCAAGTGTTCTGTTTCTATCGGGAAACTCTGTTTGAAAGATGTTTTACTTTATTGACACTCTAAATTCACCAGCTTAGCTTTCATCCCCGCATTCCACATTTTTTTAATCACAAAGTCAAAGCCAAAATTGTACTCACACCGAGATATTGAGTTCCAATTATGAAAGACATTGACTAAACGGGGATGGGTAGGTGGTTACCTTGCATATTTCCGTAAATGTCTTGTACTCGACCTCGAAACGTTCTAGAGAAATGTGTTCGATTTCATCGTTGGTGACCATATGCGTACATCCGTGCAAGCTCAGTGTGTAGTAATTGTCCCGATTGAGATGATCGAATTGCGCAACTCTGATACGGGCAGAAACGATTTGGTTAGCATAGTTGATGCAACGCTTAGTCGAGAACATTTCTGTCGGATGATGTGGTTTGAGCCAACAGTAGAGCACTATTTGAGTAAGAATTTTCAATTTCTGACCATGTCACTCAATTCTAATCAGTGTAACTTATCCTAAACCATTGCTCACAAAAAACCGTGAGTTAGGTACAAATCTTTCATAATTTATTTGGACTACAGGGTGACCCTTTTGTGTCAACAACAGGCACTATCTGGAGCACATTTTTACGAACAATCAGCTCATTTGGGGGAGGTGAAAGATTGAACATTTCCAGGAATTGACATAGAAACTAACTGCCGCACATTCTGGTCTCAACGGTAACCCGTTTGTCTGAATGCCAGACTGTATTGGATCCATAAATGATACTTTTAGAGAGCATGATTCACTAATCGTATAGTTAACATCTATGTTATGTTTATAAACTGAGGCCTCAGAAAGTTCATCAGACGTAATTTGAAAGCTCAGTCGATTCGCATACTTCAAAACGATTTCTCAGTTGCGTTCGAAACTGGTTGAGATGAATAACTAATCTGTTATCGAGTTTCAGAATACCACATCATAGCATTTGAAACCAACCAAATCAATAGCAATAGCCCAACACAAATCAAACGATAGGGTATCAGTTCAGTTTACTCTATGGTTTGTATAATAAAGGTCTGAAGGCATACTTTTTTATTTTTTAAGTCAATCTCTTAAGGCGTTTTGTTTTTGTTTACGTTTTGCCCCACCGGCTTTATGGGTCTCCTTTTATCTTACCCGGTCTTTTTAATAAGGACCACAAACTAACTTCGCGATCCCTCTGTTTCTGACGGTATTTAGTCTTATACCATGAGAACATCTGTTACATCGGTTATATCAAGAATCTGAGGAATAACCGCGAGAAGTGTCGGGTAGGAAAGTGTAAAGATGGAGAAAGCTGCGGCTATCGGCAATAGCCACAATCTTCTCCATCTAATTGGGAATATGGCCCTAGGAAAATAAGCGTTAGTGGGGTATTAAGAAATCCGATGGCACACTGATTTATCATCAGCGACACTGTCTTGATCGGTGAGCTGAACATTTCGCGGTTCAGTTCAACTGGCCCCCATCGACATCTGAACTATCGTAATTGCTGGTTAGAGACACTGAGTAATATGGCTGGGAGTCGTAAACGGTGGTGTTCATGCATCTTCTCAATTGTTTTGCAACATTAGTTCACTGATATTCCCAATTGTTTTTTTTCTATTCTACTTTCAACCTTTTCTGTCATTCTCCTATTGATCATCCAAATGGGCAACCAAAAGACAGAAACCAAACCCGGCGCACCAATATGCGTGGTTAATGGTTGTTCGAACTGAAAACTGAACTGATGGCACACCAAATCAAAACCTGTAAAACATTCTCCAAGAAGATCTTATCTGATTGCCTCCATCCCTTTTATCCTTCCCTTGGTTGATATTTTTCTTATTCATCCACCCGTTTCAGTTGTCAACTTGTAAAGTAGATGCTGAAGCTTATTTGCACTCTATTATCCCGTATCTCGCCAAATTTCTCACAAACTATAAACTGGCTACAGAAACTCTGCGCAAATTTTCAATTTAAACCAATGATTAACTCCATTATATGCTGTTGGCTTTGGGATGTCCGGTTGTCCGGTTCACTGTTTCGATTGCTGTATCATATGGCCCATTTTTCTTATTATTGTTGTTGAAAAATTGTGGTTACAGGGTTTGCTAAATATCCATCCCTCAGGGTGTATAAATCGATTAGTTGACTTTATTTGACTTGATAATAGTGAGGAACATGATTCGCTTACATAGTGAAATTGACATGTATCGTGCTCAAGATATCTGAACTGTAAAGCTAAGAATCACTCTATAGCTGTTTTGGCTCGATCGGGTCACATCGTCAGCGCGAATACGTAAACTCAACTTGGGGTTCGAACCCGGGACGTCATAATACCAACTTGACCGCGAAGTAGATGATTAAACCGTTTTTTTCACTTTATCTATATCAGTCTATTGTGCACATCACACCCCAACTATTTCAGTTCTGTTAAGAACGAAATCATTTACATAATAGAATCAAATTATACACTGCCCTCGTGTTACAAATAGCCCGGTTCAGAATGCACTGAGAAGATGGAGCTTTTAAAGGTGGATGATGTTATACGGAACAAACAGAAAACACTCTAACTAGCCTATCGGCGGTCAAGTGGTTATTACGCTTGCTTTCTAGCATTGATAAGGTTCTCAGGATCAAGTCCCAGTTGGGTTGTCGTATTCACCCGACTGATGAGATCCAAAGGGATCGGAACACCTGTTCACTGATTCCTAGGTTTCCAGTTGATCCTCTGTATACGACAAAGCGCACTGTTTTGATCTCTTTTGGAAGAGACCAAAATGTTGAAATGAAAATCACTTCTTCCGGAAACCTATTGGAAACCTTTCTGAAAATTTATGGAGTTTCTCAAATTGTAGCAATCTTGTGCACGATTTCAGACCCGGCTTGTTAAGCGGTTTGTGGCTGAACAGCGAACATCACGCGAGTAGTCAGTCACATAAAAAATAAACGAACGGAACCGATAGAGGGATAGACTTACTTGAGATTATAGTAGTGATATTTGGTCGAACGTTTGGGTAGTGCATGAGTCAGATAGAAAAACTGAATTGAGGGATTTTCTCGGAGAACTTGGATTATTTTCAATATATCCGTTTCTCCATTGTAACTTGCTACCTCTAAAACGGTTGACAGGGGGTTACAGAAAAAATACACAAGCGATTAGAAACAACTGAGTAGGTTGCATCAATTTCACACTGAGACATACGACCAAAATGTTCTTCTTCGGTTTCCGCCAACTATTGTTGGCGAGGGGGGAAATGAAGAAAATTAATAGATGAACACTGTGTGTGTGTGTGGTGAATTTGGTGCATTAAAACAATTGATTTGTGATAAATGAAACAATTAATGAGGACGAAAGAAAGCGCGAGAGAGATGAGAAAAACGCGAACGTGAAATTGTCCGAAAAGCGGTCACTTACCGTCCAACATTTTAGATGTTTGACACAGACCTTTATCAGTCAAAAATAGAAAAACGTAGTACAAGATTTGAAATCTCAATCAGCGGATAACTCGACTGATATTCGGCTAAAATTGGGAAACTTACTTCATTGTGATGGTGAACGACTAACTGATGTCTTTGGTATTTAAATCAATACATTGTTGAAAAGCAACCGCTACGGGTCATTATTACGGTCACCGTTTCATTTTTTTTCCTATGAATATCGACTTTTTACATGGCAAGTATGAGAATCACTTCCGCTATCCATGTGTAAGTAAATGAGTACATCACCAAGAATAGGAGGCATAGCTTGTCATTAGGATCTGTGCACAGCTTTCACTGGCTTGTGAACATCACACGGGATTTGGTGATGGAATAAGTTCAAATGAGTGCTTTCTTCCTTCTTTCCTCTTAGCATCTCTTAAGAGTCAATTGTATGGATTGTTTGTTATTGTTACTAATGATTGGTTTGGAGTTTCGGTGTTTTTCTCACATTCGCTTCTCTATTCACCTCTCCGATGTTGACGTATCTTTTATGGTCTCTTATGTTTCAGTTTCAGTTTGTACCACCATTAACCATGCACTATCGTGCGCTGATTTTAGTTGTTCTCCTTTGGTTGCCTATTTGGATGAACAGTACGAGAAAGACCAAAAAGAATAAAAGTAGGAAAAAGAAGAAATTTAGAATTTCAGTGGATTAATGTCACAGAGAAATTGTGAAGATGCACGAACGTCACTGTTTACAGAACTCAGTTCTATCATTTGGTGTCTCTAACCATCGGGTACGATCAACCCGAGGTCCCCATCCAAGGAGCCGAACGGGACTCCTGGTTAAAGGTGCTTATACCCGCACGCCAGGTCTTCGCTTGACCACTCTTGACTATTTGTAATATCATTCGTTTCCAATTGTCCGAATATACATACCATCATAACCTGTTACTAGCGTAAGCAATAGCAGACAAGCTCGTTTGCAGTGAATCATATGCAGGCTAATGCATCACAATTTATGTCAAAACATTTCGTAGAGGGGGTGGAGGTGAGAAAAGAGAAATAATAAACATTCCATCTCCGCGACCGAATGTTGATCACACTTGGATACGCATTGTTTTAGGTTCTGATTATCCATAATTTCCCATTCTGGTTAAATGATCGAATTACTTGAGGGGGGACTTCTGAAGAGATGAGCTCGGGGTTGAATATTTTCACGTGACTTATTGTTTGATAAGTGAAGATCCAGGTACGTTGCAAACTTCTCTGGACAGTTCCGTGCTAGTTTAGCCATGTTTGGCACGCATTTTGCTCTCTCAAAGTGCACAATATGGCTACGGGACTGGGTTGGTTCTCACTCTAACTGGGGAGGTATCAGAGGAAGTGAATTAATTGTGCTATCTGGGCAGCTACATCTCATCTGTCAGACGTTTCACGGATAAATTATCCGATTGTATAGGAAACGCTCGATTGGCATTTCCCAAATTGAGAAATTTCTAGTATCGTCGCAATGCCAGGCTGGCCATGAAATGTCGAGCATATACTACAGCTGATAGATCGGAGCTGCTATACGAGGCAGAGGTAATTGCGAAAACAGGACAGAACTAGGCTGTCAGTTTTTGAACATCATTGTGTGCACCACATGGCACGATTCTTAGGAGTGCTGAAGTAAAATGTAAGGCTTTTAGAAATCTCAATCACCCACTAAAGTAAATGGTCGACCCACATAAATTGCACTGACAGGAGCATGTGGTACGAATGTCACCACATTGGTTATCACGGTACATGCTATTTATCGAGGTAGGTGATGCACGGGGAAACGTAAATAGGAATCAAACTAAGAACTGTTACGAGGGTATGAAAGCCCTGAACAAGAGGAGGCTTACTTGCATAGATCGCGTAAGCCTTCCTGGATGATGACCTCGGGATCAGCGTAAGCAATGATTCGAGACACTGAGTGTCGTAAACAGTGATGCTCGTGCATGTGCTCCATTTCCTTGCAACCTAAGTCTTGCTGGGTTCTCGGTTTTTACCTTGACACTGCTTTTAACATCCCAACCATCGTTCTACTCTATCTTGCAAATGGGCAGCCACAAGACAGCAACCAAAACTGAAATTGAACTAGACATATCTGAAGAGATTTTGATTGATGCTTTTTGAGAGATACTTATGCTACGACTTTTCTGGCACATGATTTAGGCTCAGACTTGCATTTCATGTAAGTATATTGATGTCCTACTAATTTTCCTAAAGTAGCCTCACTTGTCTGGAAGATTTGTTGACATAGAAATAGCTTATTCCTAAAATTTACCAACTGCCAAATTCGATATCACATGATTTTTAACAGAGAGGAGCACATATTGGGTTTTTTTCCACCTTTTGAATATTTGATAAAAGTAAATGTTTCCCAGTGTGTTTATTAACAAAACACTAACAGATTTTTGGATTAATTTGGAACTTGCAACTTAGTCTAGAGGTAAGCAATTTCATCAGAGGTAAAACCTACGTTTAACCCTTATCAAAGTGGAAAAAACATTTTATAAATTTAAAATCAAAAACGGTAAGCTAGACAAATAACAAATTGATAGTATAATGTATTTTGTAGTTCACCATGCCGTCCTTCTATCAAATCAGTTGAAACATATTGCTTGCTTTAGAGAAATAAGTCAACAACAAAGTTATTACAAGGAGGCCCATCACTTCATTCCACCTTAAACAAGACGAAATAAAAGACAGACCGTTTACTCTAAATCTATACATATATATGTATATCAGAACTGGCTTGAAGTATTTGAGTAGTAAAAATGTGACCCAGTTTTCTGACCAAAATCAAAGCTGTTATTGAGATTATACTTCAAAAGGTATTTAATAAATAAATAAAATGTTTGATAACGATTTAATATGCTCACTGTGTCAAAGCGGCAATTAGGAGCTATAAAGCACTTATGGATAAGTTTGTTAGATCAATTTTTTAATCACATTAGAATTTATGTCATTTAAAACCACAGAAACATTAAGCTTAAGAGATTTATATTAGCTCCTCTCTTTTTAGCGAGATTTTTCACTGTGTGTGATCAAAAATTACCGCGTAGAAAGTGCAACAGCCATTCCTAAACGGTTGTAAGTTTTTATTAATCGATCCAAAAAATATTTTAACTGATGAAAACAACAGAGCTTGTTTCTTCAGTGGCTATTGGTTCTTCAAAGGCATTGAAAATAGTAACCTGATACAAAAAAATTAAACCAAATTTTATAATTAAAAGTTTGATTTTATGTTTTTAACTTTTTATCTGCATCACTGCGACGCTCTGCAGGAAAAAAGACTAAGTATTTGCACAACCTGGTTGATCATCGGGTAAGTCTCTCTTCCTTTAATCACTGATCAATCATTGCTTGCCTTTTTATTAACGCTAGGTCTCATTGATAAAGAATTTTGATAAAACATACTATTGTGATAATCATTTCAAAAGTTGCTGCTATGCTAGAAGAGATTTAAATCTCTTATGTTTTTGTAGAAAAAACTGTCTTTTGCAACTATCATCTTTTAATCAGAATGAAGCAGTATTTACTGTCATGCGCTATGTATGTTTAAATTAGCATGTTAGATTTCTGAAGGCTAAACTTAATTAAAAACCAATGGATGATATCAGATGAGTTAACTCAAAAGAGAAGCAAACGGAAAACAACAGATATTAATGTGAACATAAAGCGATTCATCACATTTAGCATGAGCGTTGACGTCATTTACGGACCATTTGTTCCAGTTTCTGAGCATTTTTCGAACTTATGCTTGGCGAAAACATTTTGTAGAGTTTATAAATTTTTATTTATTATTATTTTTGTTTTAGACTTTTAAAGGCCTTTTTGACTCCATTCATTGTATTGGGCTAACATGTAACTTGGCCAATAAAAGCTGCCAGTCAGATTAACATATCATCAGATTATTATAAATTCAATTTATGTTATGTAGTTTATTTATATATATGTATGTATTAATTCACACACATCGAAGTCCAGACTATGTACCAAACAAATCACAGAATATTCTTTGTAGAAATGAAAAGATCCATAATTTTTCTGTTTCTATTGTTTCTAAAGAATTATTTTTTATTAGTTGGTTTATTATTATTAGTTTAATACATCTGAAAGTCGACTTAAGAGGAAACAGCTAAGACTACATGTATTCAACTTGTATTGTCACGTGGTTCCTTGGTGAGCAAACGAAAAACTTTTGAGTGTTTTAACGTCTACACAGCAATTAAGTGTTTTAAAAAAAGATTTATGTAGATATACAAAAGACAATGAAGTGGCTGATAAGTTATATATATATATTACGAAAAAATGGTTAAGACCAAACGTTTGTGATATCCATATATATTTAGTTAACATCTATTTGGTATAAACAAAAGTATTTCAATGATAAACTTGACATAAAGGTCTGGTTGAAAAAAATCTAATATTTTGTGAACAAGTTCAGAGGTAAAAATTGAAATTGTGAAAGCTGTTTCAATGAGTAATTGGTAATGGTGTAGGCAGGCGTTTGGAGAAATCCAAGTATGGTTAAAATATTATGACCTGTGAGGTTAATGAACCCCAAATTATGGAACTGAATCATGCAAGTTGCATTGAGATTCTAGATTTAGTACCTAAAACCAAATTAATTAATGGTTAGCCGAACTGAGCAATATGGCTGCTTAATTTCGACAGGGGGCTCATGTATTTAGTTATTTCTCAAACATACATAGTTTTCTGTCTTGGAGTATTCCGTTTACTACTGTCCCATCTATCGCACAAAAGGAAGCCAAAAGAAAATGAGTCACCTCTCAGTGTTAAATTAGTGATCGGGTGAAGTATTCGACATTTTCTTCTAAACAAGAGAATAATTTTAAAAACATTAATCCAAAAATAGAAGTGAAAATGTTTTGCTTCATAATTGATCAAAGCTACATCTGGGGATAGTAAGCTACAAATCATAGATCGATTAGCTACAAAAATCGGAAATATATCAAGAAATCTATCAATTTTGGGTAATAATGTTATTGTGTTAAATGAAAATTTCAATTCCATGTTAAGTAAGAACATTAATCTAACGGTTTGGTGTCTGAAGGACAGAAAGATTTACTGCGTAAAAATAATCCAACGTTGGATTATTGAAATGAAGAAATAATATTCCAATCCTAAATTGCAGAATACCTGCGAAAGTTCTATCAGATTTAAATTATCTGATAGAAAAAATGCAGGATGAAACCTGTTATGCGGAATTGGTGGGTTTCCATTAAATAAATCTATTTGGTAGGTCAACTATCTTTCTCGTGTCGGCGCAGATTCAGTTGGCCAATATGTTTGGGTCATGTGCCAACTACTGTGCTTCAGCATAAACTAGAGAGGGTCATATAGAAAAACAGGACATTTCAACACAAAGATTGCAAAGTTATCTCATGGTAATTGTTATAGATTCGACAACTGCTTAACATATTCAACAAGGAAAAGGGAACAGCAGTAACTGAATTGGATTCAATCAAAAGAAAAATGCAACGGTGGTCTCGGATTTGTTCAAAAACTGCCCATTCTCTGATCAAGACGTCCAATGTATATAGTAGAATTTTTACATGTAGATTTCCTCCGAGAATCGCCATGATAACGTATTCTCATTAGTTATTTTTTGCTTTCGATTAATATTATGATACTTCGCTGCCAATTTATCATTTTCTATTTTGGATTAACACATTGCTCCCAAAATAGCAGTTTATTTTCATACTTCATGAACAATGTTAGACAAATATGGTACAGTTTTTAACATCTATTAAAACTTTTCGACGGTGAGACGTCTATGATTAATGTTTGTTATTTTAGCACGGCTAGTTGTTAGATTTATTCCGATAAGGATTAAAACAGTAAGACTTAACTCCAATGATCTTTTTACAGACGAAACTGGAAGAACGCCAAGAGCTCCTTCGGACGAGCTCAATTTGTAAAAGCTATATTTTTCATTTATACATGTTCCTTTCATATTTCTTCCTTTATAGTTTGAGCTTATTCGGCAAATAAGTATGCGGAAAATATTTTTTAACGAGAATTGCCCAAGGGTTACGTATTTTTGGTGGGACCCTCGGGTTAAGCATAGCTGAATGCTACCAGGTGTGTCTCCGGGTTGTGGATAGGGAGCTGCGTTCACTGAAGAAGGTTAGCTGCGAATACTGCATTAAATAAGCAGTCGCGTACAAACAACGGTGGCACTACCAGGGTGAGATGGGTTTCAGGCTGGTCACCTGGCTCCTGTCTAAAAACCGCATAGGCCCAATGACCGTGTCCTGACTGGCCTTTAAAAACTAGTCAGTGACCCCCTCACTTCCAAGGCGAGGGATTACTTCCTGCCGTCTTGCAGTTCGCACTTGGTTGTGCAAAGTCTAAAGGTGCATTCTCAAAATAAAGAGGCCGAGTGACGCTGGGGACAGCTCTAGTAACAAACTCCCAAGTAACTTCATGAACATGATCCTGTCTGGAGCCGGTTTATTCTTTCCAAGGAGCCAGTAAAGTATGTAATTAAATTAAAGTGTAATGATTCGGGATGCGATGGAAGTAATGAATAACAGGTGGAGCGATTAACAGTGTTAAAAAGGCAAATTATCATTCGAGAATACGGCTCTGAGTCAATTTACATTGTCTAGTTTTGGGCGTTTAGGCTACAGGTGTAAAAAAACTAGTGCATCTAGGTTGTTTACTAAACGATGGATAGTAGTTTTTCCGTTAGAAAAAGACTTAAAAGTACGGTGAAATGCTCCGAAAATGTTGCTCTGACAGTCACCAATCGATTTTGATAGGTACTATTCAGCGACTAAACGGTGGCGCTCGTATTGACTGGGACAAAGATTGAAGACATTCATGTGAGTATGTAGAAACATACATTACGTATATGTAATATTTTTTCACTTACGTAATTGAAAAATAAAGTACGTTTTTCCGTTGTTTTATCTCTATGCGAACTATAAAATGGGTCGTTGGACTGCGTACTCTGGGACGTATATGTGATGTTAGAAAACTGCCAAGAATTGGTTTGTAAATGATGAAGCGGTAGTCAATTAATAGGGCGTGATAGCTATAGCTATAGCTAATGCTACGGGGTCTGAAGAGCTCGGGGAACAGCGGCTTATAAATTATGGTTGGAGGTGCTTCATTTAACGATTTTCCTCCTGAGCGTCTTCTTCCATTTTGAATAAAAGTAACCCAAGGAGGACCCTCAGAGGACACTCGGGGGTATCCTTCTGTTACCCTCAAGGGGATACTCGTGCTGCTTGAGGAGAGAAATTGTAAACGCGGTACAGTATGTGTTAATGTATTTTCATGGTTCTTAATTGCCATTATCCGTTGATTTAATAAGCATTAATTCAAAAAACTCACCAAATTTGTACGCTTGGGGATGGGTATTCTGCACGATTGAAGGAAATTGAGTAATTTCCGAAGGTGATTCGTTTCTAGATAAATCATGAAATGTATTCTAAATTGACATGCAATAAAATGGGATAATTTAATTACCAAATCTCCAATATTTGCTTTGTATTTCACATCTTTTGTTTTATCCGACAAAGTGGAAGTAAATGTTAAGGTTTTACGTCGCTTTTCGTCAGATATTGGCGGCAGAAGATCCTTATCAACTAACTTATCTCGTGCCCTTTTGTGAATAGATTCAACTGCGTTGTATTGTTGATATTCTTTAAGTTGTGTCTAAACGCCCCTTACATAAGCCCCATAGGGCGTAGACGAACTTACCAAAGGCTCCACAAAAGGTTTAGCTGGGGTAGCATTCCTCTTTTCCTGAGCGATTGTAGGTTTCCTGAAACAGAGGCGCTCCTTGACCCTATCTTCTACAATGAGTCGCATATTTATATCTCGGCACACCATTTTCAGCAGTGTGTAATTTTAGATTTTTATTAAATCGCCACAAGCATCTCTATGCTCACGGATGAGTTGATGTATATAAACAAGGTTAGGTCAGGTCACTTCAGTTTGCACGGGACTGATAAAGGCCACGGTCAATCGAGCGCACAGGTTTTCCCAGGTAGTACACTCACAAAGTGTGCACCCACCACTGCTGATTGCCTTCAGTACGGCGTCCTTGCTAAAAAAGAAAGGAAAAAGTTCGTCTCCTGTCACCTCAGGTCAGGTCAGATTGCACAGGACTGGTAGTGGCCACAGGCCAATCAAGCGTCCATAAATCCTTCGGTGGTGTGCTCACAAGTGTGCGTCCACCTCTGCGCTCGATCGGCTTCTCTTTCTATCTGTAAACAGAGAGCCACAATTCGTCCTGGGAGAACTGAACTGAACTAAACTGAAAGAGAGACTTTATTTCTCGCCGTGTCGGCGAGAGACTTTTGTTGTGAAAGCGTTTCATATTACATAAAAACAATTAATGCACCTAACATTCTATGTCAGAGAAGACCTCCTACCATCTGGCGTCCATGGCTTTTTTAAAGGCTTGGACGTTTGGCTGCATAATCAGTTATGACGGTAGCTTATTCCAATTTTCCACTACCCTATTTCCAAAGAAATGTGTTCGTAAGTTCAGCCTAGAACGCCGTTTCATAAGTTTGATCTCATGTCCACGCGTTTCTTGATGGGGAACCTCAGTGAAGAAGGACCCCGAATCTAAACCCAGCAAATGTTTCTTAATCTTAAATACTTCGATGAGGTCTCCGCGCAATCTCCTTTATTCTGGCAAAAAATGACCGAGCGCGTACAAACTCTTTTTGTATGTTTTATTTCGCATACCCTCAACCATCCGTGTTGCTAGTCTCTGGATCTACTCCAGACAGGCTGCGTTGTTTTTGTAGACCAAGCCTGAACACAGTATTCTAGGTGAGGCCTGACGATGGCTTTCTAGATGGGTATAAATACTTCTGCTATCTGTAGTGACAGTGCCATCCCTTTCCGCTCATGTACCTTATCCATCTTCCGGACCTTGTTGTTTTACCGGACCAAGGTTACCCCGTTGGTCACGGTACCCTGACTTTCACGTTCTGCACGCTCACTTACCTGTACGCTTCTCTCTCTCCTCTCGAGCTCATAACAATACAACCGTCGTTGAGGTTTCGTGATATCAGTCGTTCTGCTTTGGTTTGTTACCTCGCCCGTTGTTAGACGTACGAATTCGCGGACATCATCATCCCGGAGACCAACTATCCTACACGAAACTGCTGACCTTGGTCGAAACAGCTGTCGTCTTGCCATGTGCTGCAGCTTCACATTGTGTACTCTAACTGTAATCTGCAGTTACGATGACTCCTAGATCCCTGGTTTTAGGGCCCACTTCGAATTGACCCCAGTCCCCGAGAGCATTTATTGGTTCCCCGGTTCTAGAGAGCAACTGGCTCTTTGTTGCACTTAGTGGCAGATCCCATGTGTGGGACCACTTGACCACCTTTGCAATATCCTATTCTACGTCGGCTCTTCCACTGGATCCAACCACCTCCACATCATCAGCGAAGATGAAGCAAGGTGAGCTGGTAAGTTCTGCTAGATCATATATGAATAACAGAAATAGAAGAGGCCCACATCGACTCTTGTGGCACGCCATTAGTGACATGAAGGAATTGGGAAGTTTGTTCTCGTACCCTAACCCAGAATGTTCTATTGGTCAAGAATGTTTCCATCCATTTAAATATTGTTCGTGTGATTCCGAAAAAGCTTAGCTTATGTAGAAGCAGTCTATGACTTACGGAATCGAACGCCTTACTGAAATCTAGGTAACATACTTCTACTGTTTTACCTTCGTCTACCCTCTCTGTGACTTCGTCTAGGTAGCATAAGAGGTTTGTCAGGCACGACCGGTTTTTCATATAGAGATGCTGGGCCATGCTAAGTAATGCATACTCTACAGGGCGGATACAGATATGAGTCCTGATTAGATTTTCCATGCACTTGCAACAAATACTAGTTAAGCTAACCGGTCTCTAGTGCTGCGGGTTAGATCTACTACCGCCTTTGTGTAACGCCACCACAACGTCAGTTTTCCAGTCGCCCGGAAGCACCCCCTCCTCCAGTGATTTTTGAAACAACACCCTTAAGGGTTCTGCTAAGCTTTGAGTAAGTGGTTTCACAGTGGCAGGATAAATGCCATAGGGAACCGGGGCCTTTTTGACGTCCAAATCCCCTAGCACCTTATGCATCTACACTGCAGATATCTGCATCTCCCTTATGCTCGGTGGAAGAGAGTTTGGGGATCTAGGTTCTAGGTTCAGTTTGCGTTTCGATTGGACGTACCTGAAAAGCCTTATCGGTTCCTGCTTGACGTTTTC
>UZAN01041672.1:11187-22519 GCA_900618425.1 Echinostoma caproni
TTCCCAGCAAATTGTTATTTGATATCCCCCGATTTCAACAAAACGACTCAATTAAATGCGATTCACCGGCCGACAGCTTGTGAGCACCTATGTGCAACAACCACGTCATTCACAGTCTTGGAGATGCAATACACACCTTGGCAAATTGCTTCCTTACATGATGAATGAATTGCACTTTAGCATTGATGCATTTTTCACACTCTTATTTGCTTTATAACTGCTTTAATAACACCGCTCTAACACTGTTGTGCATCCGATGAATAGCCATATCTGGATGGAACACAGAAAACACTTGACTTCACTTTACATAAAACTACCGCCATGGATCTAGCGGTGAGTTTAAATTTTATTGACATAAATTCACCACGACTCATTCAACTGATCTATGGTATACTCGTCAAACCTCTTAGGTTGCTGAGTTTCTTATATCAAGCAACAGGACCATCGCTCCCCGGTGTTATAATTCCACAAGACGATGCTCGATCGAAAGAAGTTATTTACTGAAGATTACAACTGGGATATCACCAATTTGGCACACATAACACAGAAATCTCATCAGAAACATACAATCGCAGTTCCTGGCAGCACACCGAATAATGAATGTAGCAATCGATAGTTGTTCTTTGAGATATCGTAATTTGCCCTCGGTGATCTTGTTGATTTTTGATCGTTGAAATGGATCGCCAACTATGTAGTATACTACTTACAAATTTGAGTAGTGCATCACAATACTAGTTTATGAAGAAGAATTTTTGCATTTTTTCCTTAATTTTGGATTCATATTAAGAATCGTTTTTGGCACTGATTTTACTTCACATAACGATAAACCAGGTAATGTGTCACATCAAACAATCATTCATGCGGCGTAAATCGTCCAGCTCGCATTCGGTGACGACATTTTTTACACCTGTTACTTCACTGCAACAATGAGATCACTTTAAGTAGCTAGAATGAGATCAGGTAAAGAATTTTGCTTTGGTTTCCCACACAGAGTTTTCCGTGTGCCTGCAAAAAATGATTCACATACAATGGCGTAACCACTTTTTAAAGCACCTACTTCCGTTAACATTGAGAGGATCAAAATCATACAGTATTGTTTCTTCGACGGTAACTTTCCGAATAATTCAAACATATTTCTGATTGTTGCAAATAACCGCCCGAAGGAAAATACAAACTTAAACCTCTGGGGTCAGTTATAAATCTCCGAAGCTCATTTGGGAGAGATGTGCAATGTGTAGGTCTTCAGTGAAAAACCGGAGGTGCTGATTCAGTCGGATGTCGTAAACAGTTGCCAATGGAGCCTGCTTATGTCTACATTGGGTTAGTCCACCTCCTTCACTAAGAAGAACTTTTCATTTAGGATGTAGACTACGAAAAAATGTAACAAAAGCTTGATTGAGTTTTCAAAACCATACGGAAAGGAAACACAAGTTGTGTAGCAAACAATGATGGTTTAATTCTCCAAGCTCAAACTAAATATCTATTGAAAATGATTAAATCAAAAACGGTATCATTTGCTAGTCGTCCTTATTCTGAGGGAGGCTCTTCCAACAGTTTTAGCAGCTTGCCCAGATCGATACCTCCGTCCTCGTCTCTTTCGACAGTGGCGAGTGCTTTGGAAATGGCATTTCGCATTTCTTCAGTTTCCACTTGATCAAATAGCTGTGCTTCGGTTATTTTGTTGTCACCGTTTAAATCCACATTCTTGATGACTTTGGAGATAAATTCGAGTAGGCTGTGATGAACAAATAGAAAAGAAAGTAAACAAACAGTTACCGAACAGGAGTAGTCAGGTTAATTAATTAGCGGGTTTTTTCATCCCAATGTTGAAACTGCAAACCAGTTGCATGCACATTAGCGAATTAAGAAATCAGGTTCGTCATGGGCACTTAAAATGAGCTCAGCTTGTAGCATTTTCTGACGAATAAACTCACGGAGACTACCCAAGCTGTTGTCTTTAACCCATCAGATACAAAATATGGGACCGCCCATAGTTATGCTCTAATCCGTTGATGAAACCGTTCTCTCGTTGTCACTTCTTATCAAACCGGAATGCCTAAATCGGTGTGTGCACATCACTACGATGTAATCTGTGTGTTGACCATAATGAATCACCACCCACCTCAAACTAGGTCCCATTCCTCTCCATCTTGCATATGACCATTAACCTTGTATGCATTACGAGCTTGACAGGGATCAGTGAAATTCGCTTCACTATATTTTGCTGAACGGTGCTGTCTGGGTTCATACAAGGTCCGACACAATGGATGATTTTGGCGAGATTTTAATTTACAATCCCCGCATCACTGAGACAATTAAAATAATTACCTAATTAGTGCCTATCCGCTGCTAAATATTCGACAAAACACTAGTGTCCCAGAAGCGTTTATTACAGAAAGTTCAATTCAAGTAACGGGTTTGTGCCACTAGGTGGTTGCATAATCAGCAGCCGCATGAATACTATGAATTGAATGCGCAGTAGTAGCATACAGGAATATTTTCTGACAAGGACGACCACGCCAAAAGTCAATACCAACAAGGTTACCCCAATAATAATTACAATAATAATAATTTTATGTTTAATTAAATCACGAAGAGTAATGGACGGGTAAATCCTGGCCTTTTTAAGAAAAGATGAAACATTGGCAAACCTCAATGCGTCCACTGAGAAGTTTATGATGTGAGACGCTAAATGAAGCAGAAACGCACGGAATAATGTACGACAACAGCCACGACAAAAGTCTCTGAGCTTGAGGGTGCTGCCCAGTGAAATGCTCTGCAACCTAGTCATGAACGGCGCAGTCACATACTGGGAGAAACTTTAAAGATGTAAAGGGGAATCTTCGGCCTTTATCATTCAGGAAAACAGCCGAAGATCCGTTCAGCCGCAGTGACGAAACTTACAGATCAGAATAAACTGTCTTCTAAAGTGTTTAAAGCCGGTTAAAGCCGTGGCACGAAACATAAATATAAAGCATAACAATGTACACCTGCTGAAACGCGTTCCGCATTGCGCATTGCGAGCACTAAGATAACTGAAAATAGAAGCCTACCGAAAGAAAACATGAGACTGGCACCTTGTATTTTCCAAATGAAACATGGGATTAGATAGTGTCAAGAAAATTTCCTTCCTTAATTTTTTTAATAACGTATGAATAGTTTTCTGCCATTATCAACATATAAAATGTCAGTGAAGCCTAAAATATCGAACTGCCGTGTGGTAAGCTGTGTAACTCCATGTATGTGCATATTTATTAAAAAACAAATACAACCATAAAACGCTTGATAAAAGTTATGTTGTGACAATAATGACGGGTTCAATCAGGCACACAATATGTACCCTCCGTCGAATCCAGTCTTGTCTATATCAGATTCTGAGCGGTTCTTGACTTACTAAACTCAGCGAACTTTCCAGTGAGCATCCCTTCAGAAAATTACAACTCGCTCTTACAAAGTAAGTGAAGTTCTGTCCTGTCTTTATCCGCAATTCTGGTGTAATCTTACTAGCTTACTGAGTTCTTCTTTGGTAACATCGTTGCCCTGATTTTTGGTGATTTATTTACACTGCAACCCATTGGCCTGATGCTTGTGTTAACACCAAATACAACCGAGTGTACGCAAGCACAGTTCTGTGGAACGTGTTAGTCTGTGAATCCCCGAAATGTGCTCGAGTAGTAGTTACATTCGTCGGACCGAACGTTAAATTCGCAACAAATTAACCTCGAAATATTTTGCTCGTAGATGTTTACAGAAATATTGCAATTGAAGGGGCCAAACTGACTGAGGATTTATGAAATTGAGCGAGTATGATAACATCTTGTGGCAAGTAAAATAATTGTTCGCCCTGAAAAACAGAGACGACTTACCTCATGAATGAAAGGATTTGCGAGCGGAATTTGAGCTGCATAGGATTGAGTGGAGGAAGTGATTATTCACATGTGCCCAGTTTGGGCCATTCATATAACCCGTACACACGGTGAATGTGAACATGCATATCATCTACTGAATTGTCGAGATCAGTAATCTCAGATGTTAAAAACCTTCCGAATCTTTTAAATTTGAAAATACGGATACTCATTTATTGAATAATAATCTATAAGAGAATGGGTGGAAATAACCAAAATCTTTCATAACTTTGAGAAAAATTTGTATTTAGAATTTGATTAAAGATAAACCACAATTCCTCGGCACATGATTGAAATAGAGGTTGACAATCTTTACGTTGTTATGAAGCACTTTGTAATCAATCAATAAACGATTACACCTGTGAATAAAACAATAAGCCATAATTTTAGACTTTGTATGATAATGAATTCAAAATCCTGAAAGCGATACCTGTTACCATACCTTTACCTTCATCATATTAATGGGGAATTACGGATGCAACTAACAAAAGTAAATAGCTACAATTGGTTTTACACTAGCGGTCAATTCTATGAAGCTCATGGGAATCCCAGTGAAACAACTATGACCGACTGAACTGTTTACTTTTAAAATGAAATTGACAATAACAAGTCTCTGCCTTGTTGTCCATCTTTCTATCTATCCATCTAACGTTAGACAATCAATGGTGTACTCACCAACAACAAAAGCGTCAAACAGGTATGGCGAACTTGGTTTCGTCTACCTGGATGAATATTTGGTATTTATATGATGAACATTCGATATTGCGTGATAATAACTACGTGTGATTAGGAGTCGGTTAGTTTAACTATTTCGACCTCATTTTGTGTAGGTGAGGAAATCCATGGCCGAGAAGAGGACAATTGGAACTATGCATTAGGTTGTGCACCATAAAAGTACATCAGGACTTGATTTTAAGATATCAATTTCTTATCTGCTCATCTTCTCACACATTTTGGATAAACAGGTGACCATAAACTCCACATAAGGCACACACGTGTGTGAGTACCTTAAACTGTGGTTCTACATTTCTAATAGAAAACGATCAGCCGCACCTTTACAATGCACAATTTCAGCTCATCTGTATATAGTGAAACGAAGGGGCTTCTAATTCCATGAGCACATTTGTATTTATCACTGAAGAGGGTAGCTAGCACCTGAACTAAAAATGACAAAATTTTCTATCCATACAGTGCACCACTAGACCGTCAAATTCCTTGTGCACTGCACTTACGGGTTTGACACTATCTGGACGGGACAAGGGAACAAACCAGATACGCGTATACGCATGTTACCCAAGAATACAAACAAGCGTGATATAAAAATTCAATGCCATGGATTCCATACTACATAGATTTGTGATTTAGATTAACCAAACCATCAGCCTGAAATTATTGGATTTTCCAAATAGTATGGGGGGTCGGTCTTCTTTCAGTGGGTATCATGAACATATTAATATGTTTGAGCAAGAGAGAATAAATTGAATTCGCCCATAGTTGTGGCTATCAATTTGTATGCAACAGACAAAATGTTCAACCAAATTACGGGAGCTGTGTGCCCGGAAAAATTAGCCTAGGAGCCTATAACCAAAGCATTGTGAACATATTCAAATCCTGGTGTGATTTTTGAACGCTAAAAGCAAACTCAGAATAATTTTACAAATCTCCCACGCAATTTTGACTGCAGCTTTCTTCCATCTTAAAACTATGCAGACGAGATAATTGTTATTCAGTGGATTGAGATCATTCATTTTACGCCACCAGTTTGAAATTTATCAGTTAAAAACAGTCATTTTGCTCTACTTCCAACTGAGCACACCGCGATCACTATGATTGTGTTTTCAGAATACACAATGTAGGTAACTATATGTTCTGGATTAATTTGTTACCAATTTGGTGCATTAAACTGAAACTAAATTAGGTAGATTTAAATACGATGGAAATGTTGCAGATAACCGGCAAAGAACCCTGGACAGCTGTTTAGTCCTGCTTGTGACTCGTCAACTGTCGTGCGTTTTGTGTTTCTGTTGGAACTCGAACCGCGAAAGAGTAATCTTTAATATAATGAAACAGAGCTTTAGAAAATTCAATGGATTCTTGAAATGTCGACGAATGGCAATTGCAAGCTTTGTATTTTGTTTGTGATTTGCATTTGGTGCCTGGGTATTTCACATGTTTCATGTGCGGTTATCTACGTCAAATTTAGTTTTACGGCTGATACTTGCAGTTAAACAGAGCATGGCGAATACAACTGAGTGCAAACGGTGACGAAATACCTTTTCTGGTAATTTGCACCTTAAGGGCCACTTGGAACGCTGAACATCTCGTTATTGCCTCTCGGGATTCATCCGCACAGAATATAGTCCCAGTGCCCACTACCGCACTCTCAAAGTAAGCCTGCTAGTTTTAGCCAAAATGTCAGTCGTGCAATGGCCAGACTGTGGACTGCAAAGTATTGAACATCGGGGTGAGAGCACAGTACCTATAAAAGTGTTAAAGATCGCTCTGTTTAACTTAGCAATCCCCCCATTAGGGCTCTCTTCATACAGCTGAATGACTCTAATCGGCGAAAGAACACGTTGTGTTTAAGTGCGTCGACATGTTAACGAACCTGAAAATAATAAAAACCCAAGCAATCCACATTGAAACAACCATGTGGAGTCGTTCAAAGATTTTGTGATTACTCATGCAATTTAAGATTAAAGTATTTGAGATAAACCTGTTCAGTTCATGTACACACCGACGGAGATCTTGAAAAGCATTGATATGCGAGCACAGTCAATCAAGCGTGACTTCTTGATTAAGTTTTCAAGGTCACTGGTTCATAATGTCTTTTTACTAGAGGATAACTACATATCACTTGTAAAGGTCGCCTCTTTTGAAACTTTTGATTTGGATGAAAATGAAACGGACAATTTAAAAGATGATACAATTACTTAACCAAATGCCACAAACCTTTTACGAATTGCCCAGTTTGATTTATGAAGTATGCTTGTACACTGAGGAGAAAGCTTTGGTTGTGAACACGTGATGATTCAATCTTTATTTGGGGGTTGGAAATATTGGTGTGGCTTATGTGAAATGAAAACCATTAGACTTTGAATTCGATAGGACACTGGTAAAGCCGTTACAAAAAAAACAGAAACGTTAGCAACAGTGTATTTCACCGTATTTTGCTATCTTTACTTGAAGAGAGCACAACAAAGCTAAGTTGCACGACTTACGTCAAGGTGGATTTCGCTGCATCTCAAACAGCACAACACGCAGAGAACTACCGTTTATATCGTTGATCAGTACATCAGTTTACACTCGAATATGTCAGGGCCAAATAATGCTTTTATCACTGTCTAGGCCGTAATGGTGTGATTGATAGTAACACGCACTTATAATGCTGACAACTCAATCCTCCTGGACACAACCGCACGCATCACCACACGACCCGCAAAGCAACCCTTGCCACTGTCTGCCAATTCATAGGTCACTTACCAGTTTCAATGTGAATGCGGAGCACCTTACATTAGCTAAACAGATAAGCAGATAGGCAAGATGGATCCAGGAGCACATCCCATGTTGGGTTAGGTGTGGAGTGATCGAATTACATGATCAAAGCTCATTGTCGAATGTAACCCTTCGAACCCACGCACGCGTCACCCACCACTAACGCTCTCAATAACATTACACCAGTACCAACCCACACACACAAGGACACCGAATACAGAAACAGCCCGCGTCATCCGTCGGTCGACCTGTGTTGATGACGAATTATGCTCCGGAACCGACAAGCAGATTCAAGATCCTGTTTGCTAACACAAACCCCTCGTTACTTAGGTTTGTGGAGTCAGTTGCAATCAGAGAATGGAAATCTGGTTTGTGTGTGCACAAAGAAATGCCAGTCACGCTGTTACAGCCTTGGCAATCGTAAAAGCGTGATGATTCGACACATTCATATTTGTGTGTGTAACCTGATGCACAGTCCAACGATATAAACTTTAGTTCTCTACTGTATTATACCAGTTGAGATGCAGTGAAATGTGCCTTGACATAAATGGTGCAAACTAGCTTTGTTATGCTTTTCCCCTATGTTCATTTCAGGATATAAATGTTTTATGCATTACTGAAATCCATTCGGACATTATAGACGTGTCTGTTGGACGCTGTTATTCAGCAGTGTTGACATCCAATGCCAGCTCAGAAGGAAAAGCGCTGGCATTCAAGGGGTTACGATACTCTTTATGCGGGTGGCCCCGAAGAAACAATGCAGAATACGACCACTAGTGTCAGTCTATCCCATTTCCTTAGGAACGCTTCAACTTACGGTAGCACGCTTTCTAAGGCGAAATGATGGAAACAAGAGTGACGCTGGATGTGACCTGTGCAATGGATATTCGGTTTGACGAGCTCGTTTTGCTGGACTATAGATCTAAATTTTGTGAGCGAACTTGCGAAGCAAGATTTATAGGTATGGTAAATCATTCCTAACTGCTTCCACGACACAAAAGGACATTGCGTTGAGCTTTCTTTTCGTCAATCAACACACAAATGAAATAATAGAATGCCGTAAAAGCTAGTGTCTATGCACTTTTCCCGGAAAAAGACTAATGGCTGGGTGCGTTTGTTTTGACACTTCTTATTGTGTCACCCTACCGCAATAAAAATGTGATAAAAGCAACAGGTGACCTGTCAATTGTTGTACTTAGATTTATCATCTATTTACTATAAATATTAGTTTTTTCTGTTTAAACAAAAGCGCGTATTTGAGTTACCGACTGACTGAAGTGAAATCGGTGAGTGTTTTAAAGGGAGACTCATTTTGCCCATTTCTACTGATTATCACTCCGAAAACCAGTTATACTCAAGTCAATATGACTTTATTCACATCTAAGACGATATAAAACATGGTTAAATCTAAGAAGTGTATGTTAAATTTTGTTGTTTGTCGAGGAAGACCGATTTTTGCGTGAACTTCAGTGTGCTCTGAAATAGATTAGTCCGTGTTTCATACTTTTTTCAACCCTGTATATGAAATCGTTTTTTGCTCGGCTCAAGGTTAGCTTTTATTAATTACGTTTGTTTGAGTTATGGTCTGTACCATGATTTCTACCGATACTGTGTAAGCTCAGGCCTTTCCAGATGTTTAATTGGCCAAACGATTCTCATTTGTTTCCAGCTCACATCGCACTTGACATTCTTCAATCATGAGGCAAGTTCCAATCTGCATTTTCTTTCTTCTGTGAACGCTTGTAGTGATGCAATCGCCTTGAACCGTTTTTGTTTTGAATCTTGTGATTATTTAGTCTGTTGACCTTGGTCAATTTCAATTTTTGGGTGGTTGTGCTAAGAATAGCTCAATGTTCATTCTTATATTGCACAATAATAATGAACTTAGTTGACTGAGTGACGGTTGGAGAGTAATTAACTCTCATTTCTAATAGAATACCATTTGAAAGTGCGCTGGTCTCCGCTGAAGTATTCGGTTCCAATGACATTCATGATAACATAGCTGTATACGCTTTATTAATTAGATAAGTGGGTGAAAAATGATCAAATCAATTTATCCTTGTCTGGTGTGGAAGTTAAACTGGAGTAAACCACTGTTCCCGGGTGCATTTTTCATATCTTTTAGCATCAGCTTTCTGCATTGTTTATCACAGCACAGGCTTGCAAATTATGGGTAAATTTATTTTGTCACAAAGGTGTTTTTTTATCTAAATGATCGAAAAGCCTTGGATTCTTTTCTGATATGAATCAGCTATTAGTTCAACTATGAACTGCTACTGGATTATATATTTCAACTTGCATCAATAGTGCACAACGGTTTAATCGGCTTTTCTCCAGCCCTTTACGCATACTTAACAGACATGGAAGGTTCTTTTCCACCAATGTTTTAGCCGTTGATTTATTAAAAACAGCTGTTTTACACATTCAAACGTTTTAGGTATGTTTTCAATTCACGTGACTTTAAGTTGGGTGCGAATTCGGTACAGATCAGAGACCGGGATGAATTTCTACGCCCATTTAAATTGCTTCTTATTTCACCGTTTCATCACCGAAGTTTTCTTCCGTTCTATACCCGTTCAACATAAGTAGTTGGCGTATTATTTTATTGCCTGCAATGAATGTTCTCCTCTCACTTGTTACTAATCTTATATATATATATATGTAAGTTTTCCCCTGTATCTCATCGAGAATGCCAACTGTTCCCCTTGTCGGGTACTTAACAACTTTTCACTATGTAGAACTTTTAACCACCGGGAGACTTTATTCTTCTTCCTGCTCTATCACTCTAAAAGAACTGAGCAAAGATTTTCATATATCTGCTTATTTACGGTATATATATATATATTGTGGGCATTCATGCAATCTATGCATGGCGTTTGTTGTCATATTGACTAAAAAGGTACTGCGTGAAATGAACCCAGATCCTCGTGGATACCTGGATCACCTAGACCACCTAGAACTATTGAAGAGAAAGAGTTGCTTGGTGCTGTTTTGATCCTCCCGAGACAGAGGAAGCAAACAAGAGGAGCTAACCGCCAACAAGAGCACAGTGAGGGGGAAGGGATGTTCTTTGTCAGCAACGTGTTGTATTTTTTCTCACGTGGATGGCGTGGTCGCCAGACATGAGAAAGTTTACTAATGACACTGGTTGTACGCCCACTTTGATCGATAGATAGCAGCACGGTTATACTAATGCGAAGTGTAACCAACATCCACAAACAACATTGAGAATGTGCAATAAATAGAGCTAAGTTTTTAAATTTTATCCGTTTGTTTATTGGTTACAAATTGAGTGAGTCAAATCACTGATTTCATGATTTCAACTTGACCAATGACTTGACCCCTCACGGAAAGCCTCTAGCTTCTGGACTTAATTCTTCAATTATATTTAAGTTAAATGTCTTTTTTCCATCCTTATTTGCAGCTTGCAAGAAATAGTCACCAAGGTTATGGAGGCTGTGGATGCGGACGGAGATGGAAAAATTTCAAAGGAAGAATTTCTGAAGTGCTGCAAGACAGAGCAGGAGAGGAAGGAGCTGTTGGCATTGTTCGAAAAGTTTGACAGTGACGGCAGCGAAACAATAGACGCCAAAGAATTGCTGAAGATGGTAGAAGCTGAGCGGGCCAAATAAATTATGGGTTTATTTGACTGAATCCTTCGATTTTCCTTTTACCAGTCATGCATGAATACACTTTTGTCAATACACAATGCTGTTTTTTGCATGGAAGAGCATAGATGTTTGGCCAAAGGAAACGTTATGAAATCTTGTGAAATAGCTTATTTCTCTTTGTGTAATAAGAAGGCCGGTCAAAACGCATAAATCACTGGCTTTACTATGTGGTATTTTACTCATTGCAGCTTTAGATTTTGTTCCTTGGTTATTCATATCGCCAACAGTTCTGTAGGGGGACAAAATAAATGATAGACTAGC
>UZAN01041672.1:23286-38271 GCA_900618425.1 Echinostoma caproni
GAGTCGAAAGCCGAAGAATAGTCAAGAAATGCACAATGCACATATTTGGCTTTCTCGTTTAGGGACTTAGAGATTAAATGAACTAGAGAAGAAAGGACATCTAACATCGAGCGGTTATGTTTGTATGCAAACTACTAAGTGTGATTGGGGGTGGTAAGGGATAACTGATGACGGTGCAGAACTGATCGGTCCACCATTTTCAAACCAGTAGAAGTGAGAGAAATTGGTCTGAAACGCTTCGCTATTGGGCCCTCTGACGTTCATTTGGGGATTGGACTAATTCGCACTGGGCGCCAGCACTCCGGAGTAATTCGGAGTTCGAGCGAATGATCAGCTGTGTGCGAAAATCTGAGACAGTGGCAGAGCACCGTGTTTTACGAAGGGTAGGACTTAAGTTGTCTGGACCAGGTGCGGTGGACACCTTGAGAGAACACGTGTTTATACATCTAACTGGAGGTGAAGGGATGAAAGGAAGGTTGATTGTTTGAAGAACTGGAATGAACATAACTGGGGTATTTATCGGAATGAACAAATACAGCATTCAGTTTTTCAATATCAATAGAGGGACTGGAAATCACTTTCATCTGTGCACAGAGTAGATTAATTTCACGCCACATAGATTTATAGTTGCTCGTCCCAAAAACTGACCCGCATAAAGGGCTTCCAACCGTCTTATTTCACCCTGAATCAGAAAAGATAATCGTCGCATTTCGGTTCTCCTTCTCGGCGAAGACATTTAAGAACAGGTGTTGATATTCTTCCATGTTGAAGGAACAAAGTTATCACAGTACAGCGGATGTCAAAGTACAGTTTATCACTTCTGTTCGAAATGTTATATTGGACAAGCAGGTTGTGGTTAAATGAACACAGTCAGTAACTACCTTAAGAGACTCTCTAAGTAAGGCAATATTGTCTGGGGAACAATCTCGCTGACGGAACATGATATGTTTGGGTCGAGTAAAAGAAAAATGTCCTGAGTGTGAGTAAATCTCAGGTCTGGCCAGTATCAGGTTGTGGTCAATGGTGTGTAAAGGGGAGAACTGTTTGATGGAAAATGTGTCAGCGGGGTTTGTGTTTATGTGGTCTAGATGACAGTTTCCACTAGTTGGTTCAACAATCAGGTCACTGAGGTTTAGATACAGTAATGGGTGCAGGGGATGTGTTTAAAGTCAACTTCTTCCTTCACCGGTATCTATCCTGTCTGAAGCAGACGAAATTATCCAGCTGGACCACGGAATCGTCCACACCCTCATTGAGCCATGACTCCTGAAGACACAAGACACAAGAGGTGCGAAATTCCTTTCTCTGGAACAGGTAGGATAAGTCCGGAAGCTTCCCAAATACTGAACGGACATTGTTACTCACAATGGTAGGTACAGTCCTCTTGCCAGGAGTAGTACGACCAAGGGAAGTTTGCCAACCGGCACGAATGCGTTTTCCGCATTTGCAGTATTTGTGCTCTTGAGTAGCAACTGGCATTCCAAACATGGCAATATAGTTTTTCATAAAACCATCCTTAATTTTTAACATGAATTCTTTCGTGTATATGGTAAAGCACGCATATTTAGCAATCTGGGTAGATAAATTCGAGAACGCAACGGTGGCGACAAATTGTAGCGCAGCCGTTCAAGGGGCGTTCATGTGACCGTTCAAGTTGCCATCGTGCAACGATAATGGCAGACGAAAGGTTGAAAGTTTGATGATTCGTGGCCGAAAATTATTTCGCAGTCTATTTAGTTGGTTCACCTATGTATTCTAACTGTGTGATATAACAGTCTAGTGAATCACACTCAGAATTAGAACTGGTTGACGTTTTTGGTATAATTAACTATGCAAATCACTCACTACATTTTGGAGTGTGGCTCGGGAACGGTTAACNNNGTTAACAATAGGGAAACCTATGTTTAAAAATTTGGTACACGCAATGTAATGTTCATTTGTGCCATGCTCAAGGTAGAGGTGAAGAAGGATCATTAAAGTCATGCGTTGTGGTTGGAATTGTGGACCGGCTATCAATCAAAACAGACAAATCACACGTGTTTGNTATCGGAATTGGAACAAAGACTAAGAATGGCCCACCCAGACGAAAGAATCCCGAAAACAATTCTTCGATCATTATTAGTTGTTCGCCGACTTATATTAACCTAACTTGCCAAACTTGATGAAAAAGCCTGATCAAAACTCGAGAGGAGCTCCTAATTGCGCCGTGCATTGAAGTCACAGCGACTACTAATCGTGGTTGTGTGTATGCGTCAGCCTTCTCTTAACAAATTGGCAAAAAATAATAATTACCGAAAACAAAGTCACAACCAAGGATGAAAGACTGCCACCTTTTTCATTAGTTTACGTGGGTTAGCAGTGCCGTTTATTGAACTTTGGACTAAAACGGTGTTATATTCAGCAAAAAGACAAAATCTGAACCTGGAGGTCCTAGTGTATTCACGTACTACTGACCACTCGGTTAAGAGCACATTTAGCTCTAGTCGTCCTGTCTGCGGTAATTTGTTCCATGATGTCCTGTGCCATTGTTGCGCATGGGAAGTTTCAGTTGCAAGTTCTCGAAGGATCTCGGACAGTCAAACCTTAACCGATGTTTTCAAGGCCACGATCAAAATACTTTTGGGTTTCTCCAATAGCACTGATAACCGAGAGGCGTTTTGGTTTGCGACACCAACTAGCTAAGGCTTCAGCTTCGTCTATTAGCATAACACCCGGAGCGCGTGCTTCGGATCGGTGTAAATTTTACGGTTCAGTGAATGATACTTTCATCGAATCACTTCTCGGGGATATCTTCAGAAATCCTAGTGATCAAATATCTCGAATTTCTTCTTGCTACTGCAAGTGCATTGAAATAAGTAAATATATCACAAAGCAAATTCAGAGTTCAGCCTTTTCACGTTGGACTCAGTAATAATATGTCTGAGTTTATGGAGAATAAGAAGAAACGCAGTGTGTTCTTGAAAGAGCGAGTTTCAAAAGACGTTGTGTTGGTTTCTCATTCTGATCATCTATGAATGTCATGAGCACTCTTTTATTGGTTACGTCGTTTCTCCTAGCTGGTAATGAAATTCCGCGGATGTCCATTATCCTGCAGTGCACAGGATATCAATTCAAGATTGGCTTCGAGTTTGTCAGTACAAGAAATTTTCGCAGCTATAGAAAATAAACTCTTTGAAAGGGTTCCATTAAGTTGCATTGGACAGAAGATTCTGAATTTCGGCTGATGTTTGGCCCAAGTTGGTTTGAGATGCCATGAGAGATCAACGTTTGCTACTCGTGAGTTTAACATTCATTACTTGAAAGCAGATCTCATTTTCGAGTTCTACGGTAAATTTGATTTTGGGGTGACAAGAGTTCAAAGTTGCGAGCATGCCTTGCCCATAAAGGTGAATTACCACTTAGTGTGAAACAGAACTAGATTGTCGACCATGTTTAAGTTTGTTCGAAGCCACTGCACTGATAGAGGGAATAAGTGGAAGTTGAGCAGCTGGAAATGTGCGGCTCAGAGCCGGCTTTAACGTTTGGCGCACTCAATTGAGAAGATAATTATCCAGGAAAGGTAGTTTTAAGAAACAAACAGAGTTGAGTTACACTTGTAAGATTGTTTACCTGGATATCAGTGAATTTTTTGAGGTGATTGATTGGAAGGAACGTGTTCTTTGTCAAATCTTAATCTCGCAGCGTATCTGGTCCTTCTCATTTTAGTCATGTGGTATGTGACGAATAGCAAATGTGTCACGAAATGATTTAGACTATCAATTTTAGCATTTCTAGTTGGAAATTAATAGAAACAATCAATCGAAACGTTCAGCGGTAACCAGTTTACACAGTGACCTGGAGCTTATCTGTTGTGTTCGCTTGGCGACCAAATTGAGCAGGTTCCCCACCAACGTCCTTTTACCCTAATAAAAGGTCTAGGTAAATAGATTTAGAAATTAAATTTGAAAATCTCGCGCACAGACCTGGTTCCGTCTGTATCATTAGAGTTTCAAAAGCTGAAATCAGTGTTGGTGAATTCTCTTGACATCAGAAAATGAAAGTAAAACCAGATAAACTAGTGACCGCGGAACGTCTGAAACGAATAGCAGACCTGCAAAAAACACGAGGAAATCATGATATAAAAAGCTTACAAATTCGGAATATTGTGCTTCTAAGCCAAAACTTTTATATTGAAAAATAGAAGTTATATTAAGTGACGGGATGAGGTTCACGGAAACGAGGAAAAATGACGAAATTATTCAAATTGACGATAAGCTTACCGATATATTGATTAGCTTAGAACAAAATGGGGTCGTCAACCATTACTGAATCTGTCCGGCCAACGGAGGTAACGACTCTGAGAGTCCGTGGGTCTCGGTGAATTAAGAAGGAGTGTCCTTGCAACCGCTTTTATTTGTGAGCAAGTCACTCTAAGGTGCACTTGCAATATGGTCATTTAAATAACTATACCCCGTTTAATTTGGATTAGTGGGACGTAGTTTATGGAATACTTTACAGCTTTATTGTCCTGAAAACGACAGGTCGAACAACGCTAACACTGGACATTAGTTCACTTTTCAATTATAATAAAAGCTATTGAATGACAATGCAGTTAGGTGTAAAGTAATAATGAGGTGTGCTTTGCTCTGAAGATCCTGTAGTTATCTAGTTTAAGCTCAATGATCGAATCTCTCAAAGAAAGACTGATGTGACAATAGGATTAACGCTACGACCGTTATTTGCACATGAGTTTATCACGAGGAAAAGAACCCACTCAAATCATTTATTCAGGATCATGTACCATACATACGATATATCTCTTGTACTCTTTTTGTGGTGGTTAACCTTGAGTTCATCCGGTTCAGTACGTTGCCCAACCTAGTGGGGACCTAAGTGGTTTGCCACTCCAAGTCCCGGAGTATCGGTTGCCGGTTTTCAACACTAAACAACAAGTCCTTTTGACTGCGAGGCTTTCCTGTTCATCACACGTAGGTGTCGAATACAAAAGATAACACGATATCAGGAGCACATAAGCTCTTGAGCAAGTTCAGTGCTCCTCACTAGAACCTGAGATTCACAAACTGTCTGCTTCATTGATCCGATGGTTCGGTGTAATGATCACAGTGTACGAAGATAAATTCGAGGGCCTAATGTATCCAGTTTCACAGTTTTAGATAGCTCAAAGTGAAAAATAATTTAAAGCATTACTTAGCAAATAGGGCAGTAAACATTTTAGTATAATCTTCACCCGCGACTGGTTAGTAGGTTGCTTGCTCCCTTGCAGTTCAGACATTGCAAAGCACATGGATGCCAGAAGGAAGTCAGTGTAGATTGCATTGCCGGATCTAATACAAAGGTGACCATTCGATACGGTTATTAAGACGTCTACAGTATCCCTCATAGTTTTGCTGGAGTCTATGACAAGTGCGTTAAAGACTGAAGAACGAAACGGTTGATTCTGCCATCCCGTTTTGTGTGCGCTAATTTACGCCTATGTGTGGCTCAGCACGTTCAGGCGGCTGTCTGAATGGATTTGTGAACACCCCGCGCATACAAGAAGAATAAGGTCACTCACTGATGCAGTGGTTTCACATCGATGGTTGAAACACTTCACACCGTGAATGTGATTCCGCACCGCGGTATGTGATTCGCGTTCGACTATCAAGCAGGTTTGCTGTCTTATATCTTGTAAGGTCGGGAGCTTAGGAATTCCTCTGTGTAAATAAAAACAATTTTTGCAGACACCTAAGCTCCCGTTGCCCATCCAACACATCCCATATTGTCTGAATATCCTTACACATAGTAAGAAAACAGAGTATCGAACAAACTCGTCTGTGGTCATTCTTCTAGAGGCTAATACATCACAATTAATAGCAAACTGTATCGTAGGGGGAGAAAACATGACACGTTGGAAAATAAATATCTAACATTCCAGTTCCCTGACCGTATGTTGCTGTTACTTTGTCCGTACACAAGCGCATGAATTCGGGTCACTGGGGTTGGATGGTGGGATGATTGTATCGTGTGTGGTGTTGGCTATGGGAGACAGAGTGTTCTTACACATTGTTTTTGCGAGCACAAGGGTGGGGATTATGTAGGCGGATTCCGATTGCTTCGGCTGCTGCCAAAATGCGACTCCTAAACCTCTTAGATCGAAGGCTGCAAAATAAGTAGAGAGGTCGAAACACCTCGGCCATATTCACCACAGGGTTTGATTCCACTAGGTGTGAACCGATCGAGCTGTTGATAGTCTTCACTACTCCACCATTCAGCCAGGCCGGGTGGTGCTCACGGACTCGTCCAACTAAACGTCTACTCGTGCGGCCAATATGTCTTGTCCCACAGGAACAGCTGGACAAGAACACACAAAAAGAGATGGCAGAAATAGGTGATTTATCCTTGAGTTGAAAGAAAAAGGTGGCCTGGAGATGAACACAATGCGCAGTTTTGTTGCGGGGATCTCTTCTTCTACTACTGTACCCGGTTTACGTGTCAACATCTCTGAAGTTATATCACCATTGCAAGGTAGTGATGTGTAAATCAGTTTCTTCACAACTGTAAGGGTCTTGTTTGGTAACCGGTAACGTCTCAGAATGCCCACAAATCTTTCTGGGTATCGATTGTGAACGAAAACCTCTCGAATAAACCTCAGTTCTGTATCAAAGGTATCGTCTATACATATTCTCCGCGCTCTGGTAGCAAGGCACTGTATCAGGTTTCTTTTCCTTTCCAAAACCACATATCTTTTGAAATGGATATACTGATTGTTCCACAATGGCTTTATGTGGATGGCGCGTTGGATAGTTCCGTCTGATCGACGGCTTAGTAGAAAGTTCAGAAACGCCACCTGCTCATTCTGTTCGTTCTCTAAAGTGAACTTTATGTTTGGATGTGCTGAACTGAATACTTTTAAGAGTATTGGCGGATTCACACTGTCATCGACAAAGCACAAAATGTCATCCACATAGCACCTGTAAATGTGCAACGACCGATCGTTCTTTTAAGGATGTTATTCTTCAGTTTCGCCATGAAGATATCTGCGAACAGTGAGCCCAGAGGAGATCCCATTGCTAAACCATTTATTTGGTGATAAACTTCGTCATTGAATTTGAGTTGTATTTTGTGTGTGTGCAAAAACACAGCAATTGTTTCAGATCACCAATTGGTATTCCCAGTTCGCAATTAATCCTTTTTATGTGGTCAATAGTTTCATCAATGGGAACGTTTGCGAAGAGTGAACCGACGTCGAATGAAATAATGAGTATAACTGTGTCTTTGTTCCCAGCCACCAAGTCATACGAATCTTTTAATTTGTGCTTGGTGAGTTATGTTCTCATAGGTTCCAGGATCGTTACCAACCACTTATCCAAGGCATGGTCAAGGGAGTTATACATGTCTAGGATGGGTCGTAGAGGAACTCTATTTTTATTTATCTTTGGTAAGCCATAAAACCTCGGGATCATGGTTCACGTTGGTCGGAGTTGATCATATGTGGCAGTGTCTAATACGACCCTTTGTGTTGGACACCGTAGGGTTTTCGACAGTGACTTTTATATTTGTTCCGTTTTATCTTTCATGCCATATTGCAAGCAGTCGCGACAACTGATGACAGTACACCGGCGGCACACACTAGGTGACAACACGGTTTGGCGAATAAGCTTATATTCTGTGACTCTTCGACTGGCTAATAAGTTACCTTTTATATTACATCGTTTTTTATAGAAAATAGGAAAATAAATAAGCAAATCGGGATTTTGTTGTCGTTGTTTTATGTTTCGGTTTCAAAAACCGGATACGGCTGATCCCACCATTGGATTCGTGTGATTTGGAGCGAGGTGTGAAAGAGAAGGATGAGAACGAGGATGTGAAAATTGTGAATTAAATGCCCAGTCCCTGGACGAAATTAGACCTTAATATTTTGGGGTATGTATTATCCCTTTCTCAAAACAATTAACATGGCTTAGCGCTACTTTTTATGGAGATACTTATAGTGAGCTTTTGATCATTGAAAAAGAACTTCTTCACCATTGCGTAATGTTTCCAACAGGCCTGTGGGTCTGTTTAGATACAGCGGATTGGATTCATTCAAAACAACATCAATCAATTTGATTAGTGCATCAACAAGAACATGTTTAATCTAATAAAGAATCTCATTACAGCACTTCGAGTAATTCATGCAGCTAGGGATTTCTTTAATTTTTCGAACCTAGTAATACTACTCACAAGTAGTAAAAGCCGTACGTCGGAAAACTGAAATATTTGACCGGCCTTGATACGTGAGACACAAGAAAGTTCATGATAACGAAACAAAATAAATAATCCAAATAAGTGCAACTCTATTGTCACGCGCACAGCCTTGTGGGTTTCCGAAAAAAACTGATTACTGGAAGCACACAACTTATTTTAATATCTGGAATGCCATGTAACACAGTACAGGTATTGACTAAACTCGTGCAACATCCTGATTTTCATTACATTTGTTCCTCTCAATTCTTTATTCTTCCAGCCTCATTCACGGTATTGATTATGATATTGCCCCACATCAGATGCAACTTATCTGATATAATATCCACTTGTGTCACTGCTTCTATTAGCCACATGCCATTAAAATGTACATTTTCGAGCTTTCAACGATTTTTGCAAATGCATCAGTTGTAAGATAACAAGGTCACAGTAGAAAACCTAACTGTAATTTATTTATTACAATGACTCAAAGACTTTATACAGGTATTGCACTTTCATCTCGTCCATGTCCCATTTGCTCCTCTTCAATTTCGAGCACTGGAGGCAGTCTCTTTAGGATGGAATCCACCAGGTTAACTGCCAAACACAATTTGCAAGTTTCATCTAATACACCGCACACCTTTACCAGAATGGAAATTTAGAATACGTGCGCTCCACCTAATAGAAACTCTCATTGGACACGAATCATCTATTAAAAAGCATGAACACCCATGCTACTTTGCCCAAAATATTTTCCAAATCAGAGCCGTAACTTTCGAATTACTGCGACACTTAAAGTCGTGCACATTCAAATGGTGATAGAAATGAACTAAGAACGTAGACGTTAGAGATAAAGTCAGGAATAAATACACTGTACTCATAACCATCTATACATAAGTATGCTATCGCAAGCTGGAATGGGTTTTCAAAATGAGGGTGATGTTGCACGAGTTTGGTCAACACCTGTATAAACGGATGGGTGAGATTTACTGATAAAATCATGGTATCTAGTGTATCTGAGTAGCGAGCGTAATCGGAACAAATTGATGGAGTGAGAAAATTCATAATTCATTAATATTAATTCATCCGAGTAACCCAGTAGGTCAATAATGAAATCAATCGTAGGCTTCCCGGTGGTAACGTCACCAAATGATCATCGTGGGGATGTGTGCTTGAATCCCACCACCACCGCCTGACTTACCCCATTGAATGTACTGAATAGCAGCCCTTTGATTAGTCGCTTCCCACTTTTTGAGAATTGTGTACTTGCATATTTAATAAACGAAAGTCAAATGATAAAGAAAAGTAACCAAATTTTCTGTCATGTATTTCATTCTATCAATTGCTGGATGAACAGTTTGGAGTTCTAAAATTAATGAATTCGTAAGTGTGCCGTAAAACTTTACTAATTTCTGACCTGGTAGGACTGAACACAAAATGTCTGAACAAAAGCAAAACCAACCTCTGGAAGTCCTGAAGTTTTCATAATGCCTTTTGTGTTAATTTAATCACCTTGAAAACGATACACTTCACCATGGACAACTCATCATGTGTCTCTCTCATGACGGTAAACCACGCATTGTTAACTGCCCTCATTTGTGTCTCTGGTTCTCACGCAGTATCTTACCTGAGATGAAGTGGAATTGACAAATTCTCCTATAATAATAGTTCTGTAATACAATGAATTGCAAACAGCTTACCTTGGAACACCATTCAATCTTGTCATACAGCTCTAAGCTGGACCTGCCCAATGGACAGACGCTGGCAAATTGTCACGTCTGAGACTGATGGTATCTGTGCGCTGTCCTTCCAAGGGTTATCCGATCAGTGAACGGCCTCGTGTGGACATCACCCAAAGTAAAACGTGTTTGGCTGAATGTGACACTGCAAGTTAGTTGATTAACCCGCAAATCGACCACTGACCAAGTGATTAAGAATCAGGAAATGCGACATACTGAGAGAGCGACATTGCATATTCAGCACCCACGTTATTACGCATACGTGTGGTTTGGGTTTTATGAAAATAAAGTATGGAAAAATCCTACTTCTCATGGGTGCGGCGTAGCAGGAGGTTGAATTTGATGAGACATTTTGAATTGTATAAACTGAGATTAGTCCAATCTAGCATTGTTCAATTTATCTGCATCTCCTTTGCCCCTGTTTACGTTACTCGAGAGACAAGTTCAGTTGGTAACCTGCTCCAGGAATCAAATGAATGGGTTACGGAGTAAATCTACGATTTCGGTGTTTAACTAGATAATAATAGAACGAAACATCTTGTTACGGCTCATTTTGAACGAAGCGTTTCACGGACCAGCGTTCAGATTTGGAAGCGTTATTTTTGAATTGGTCAAATGATTTCCATTTATAGTACAGTTGTTTTCCTTCCCGCATCTCCCGATGATAAATTACTATCGTGGTTCAGGTTGATGATTTCGTGTACATATGTTTTATCATTCGGAAACGTTTTTAAACCCGATTGCAAACTGGTCTACTCGTGGGTTATTTTCGCACACTATCTCAAAGATTTCAAATATTGCTTAGGGGAATCACTTACAAGTTCATGCTTTTCTCGTCGCATAGGTTCATGTTGTGGTTAAAAAAAAACAGTGATACATACGATTCCTTATGTAAAATGTCACATAATATGAGATTCTTCCACTGCTGCACGCAGCTTCATTTATGTTGAAACTTAAAGTGCGCTAATGTGTCATCGAGTCTCAGTTTGAAACATTCAATGTTTGGCACACATACGACGTGGGGTGAGAGAGAGAGTTCCAGATAGAACACACTAGTTTGAATTGATGTCCTTTAAGATCAACGTTCGGTGATAATTTCAGCAGCGAGCGACACGGATGACGAAGATTATGCATTATTTGGTATACTATAATCATGTTTCCTCTGATGCGCCGGTAGTGATTGGAATATAACCCCACTGACTTCAATCTCTCCGTGTATGAACAACGATTCAACCTCCTGACCATTTTGGTATCCATCCTTTGTGGAGGCTCCAGCATTTTACAATCATGTTCTAGTCATAAATTCCATACTTGAATAGCATACTCTGTCAGTGGGCGAATGTATACTGATAGTAGACCGGGGAAAACCGCTGACTCAAACCGGCCAAAGACCCGCTTAAGAAAACCGACATTTATTTTCTGACTTTAAGGTTCCCGTGCACCAATTTCGCATATCTATCTGCTTGAAATGTGCAGTGATAAATGTGCTACATACTGAAATCTTTCCAATTTGTTTTGAGCCATGCCAAATAATAAATATTGAAAATGTGTGTACTGTCCAACCCACGTGCACTTACGGTATATTCTTCTTTCGATGTGACCATCCTCCCCTCGACGAAGACCAATGTCCATAAATGTAAAAACGTTGTCCTTTTCTACCTCCATTGTAAATCGTCTACCCGGATGAGCGTGATTGAATACTTCAAGGAGCTTATTAATGTCCCTTCCGGAGTCACAAATTGTGAACGCATCGTCCATATATCTAGTGTATAGGTCAAGACTATCAATTGTGTTCCTCATAGGTCCGTCCTCGAGCTTGGCTAAAATATATATCTGCCAGGAGTGGGCCAAGCGGTGATCCCATCGCTACACCATCCTTCTGTCGATAGTACTTTTGATTGTACAAAAACTGTACGTNCCACGTGCACTTACGGTATATTCTTCTTTCGATGTGACCATCCTCCCCTCGACGAAGACCAATGTCCATAAATGTAAAAACGTTGTCCTTTTCTACCTCCATTGTAAATCGTCTACCCGGATGAGCGTGATTGAATACTTCAAGGAGCTTATTAATGTCCCTTCCGGAGTCACAAATTGTGAACGCATCGTCCATATATCTAGTGTATAGGTCAAGACTATCAATTGTGTTCCTCATAGGTCCGTCCTCGAGCTTGGCTAAAATATATATCTGCCAGGAGTGGGCCAAGCGGTGATCCCATCGCTACACCATCCTTCTGTCGATAGTACTTTTGATTGTACAAAAACTGTACGTTCCATGTACATCTCAGTATGAGTTCTTTAAGTTTCGTCACGGGAATTTCGATCTGGATATTATTTTGAATGATGTATTGACAAGCATAGCCTGACGTGTCCAGTAGTGGGTTATTTGTGAACAAGGATTCGACTTCAAGGGAGATCATGGTCTTGTGTGACACGTCTTCATTCCTGATACGATCAACAAATGCGAAAGAATCTTTTATGTTATATCTGGCTAGAGATTTGTGCACAGGATCTAAAATTTGTACAATCCATTGTGCTATGGCGTGGTAGTCTGAATTGCTCATGTCCATCACTGGTCTTAGTGGCACATTTGGCTTGTGAATTTTCGGCATTCCATAAAGTCTCGGTGGTTGAGATCCACATGGAATGAGTTTGTCAGATGTTGCCTTGCAAATGTAATTTGTAGCCCTAAGTTACTTCAATATCTCCGTTAGTTTTCTTTCTCATTCATGCGTTTTATCCTTTTCTTTGGCATCGTGATTGAATTTGCTACCATCGGCAAGTATTGTCTTCGGCTTATCATCATATTCAAATCGGTCCAATACCACCCATCCTGCACCTTTATCTGGTCTTGGAAGAATAACATTCCGATTTTTGGTCAATTCTTTAATTGCGTTTCTATGCTGCCTCGTTATTAACCCTTTTTCTTGGATTTTCGTTTCTTGATACTGCTGGCAATAATGAATCAATGACGATTTTAGGTTTTCTACACTAGTCTCTGATAGAGATGTGAGGTCACGAAATTGGCTCATCAAATTCCCGAACTGTGTCTCGATTTCTACTCGATTATCGTAAAAATGCGGCGTGCAAAACTTAGGTCCGAGAGACAATCCCTCAATATGTAACTTACTGAGTTCAACGGATGAATAATTGTGCACGTACATTTCATGATGTAACCAAACTTTCTGGTGCATAACATTTTCAAAATTTTTGCACAAATTTCAAATACCACACTCGAATATCCTAGCTGATTACGCCCATACCTCTGCACGTAAAATCATCGAATTCTTTACAAAAGACAAGTAACATAAATTTGTAGCCGTAATATCTGATTCAGACGAACGTGGACAATGAGTAACTTACTATCGCTGATGCGACGTCTAAGCTATATGATGAGATAAAACGAACGCATCGGAATTTCTCTGATCATTTTACTGAAACAATGGTTTCGCAGACACTCACTGATGAAATTCACGGTAGCCTTCACTTCTGCGAACCTGACGTTGAACCCAAGTATTTGTTGTGGTCTTTAAACGCCATAGGATGATCGCTTTTTTCAAATCGCACAACATTCCCATACACGCATAAGAACAAAGTCGAAACGCGAAGAAATTTCTCTTCGATATCTTGCTTCAGGCACTTACATATAGAGTTCGATTAGTCAGTAGATTAATACAAGGCCTAGGCTGATGTTGATTGAATGTCTGTGTGTGCAAAGTTTTCTGTTGACAACAAGCTGTGGGATGTCTATAATTGGATTGGAAAAAGTGGAATGAAAAATGTATGAACTGGAGAGAAAATGAAATGTGTTAGTCCAGAGTGAATAAAACAGGTGTGAACGTTTGCGAAAAAGACAGTGAATGGGGAGTGGGGGTGGGGGGGAGGAGAGGAACGGGAGGGAGAGGATAGGTGTCACATAGAGATATGGGTAAATATTATCATGGCCATGGTAACATCAGAGCCTGAACCAGATTACGTTGCTTGCACAAGTCCGGCTTCATGATCCTAATTGCTATGGCTTCCGCAGTTGTCGGGATCTTTCTACGTGATCCTTTGGCGTGGTTCTTAGGTGCAGTGAAGAAGCTGGTAAGTGATGTTTCTGGGTCAATCCCGTGTCCACTGTCGACCAAATGTTGCAGGATTGAGCTGTTCAGGCTTCTCACTGTTCCTTTCCGAAGGGTGGCCGAACAATGTTCAGATATTCTCTTAGACAAACGCCTCGCTGTGTGTCCGATATAACGATCACTGCAAGTGCACGTGAACTGATATAGAATGAAGGATTGGGACTGATGGGGCAGTTTATCTTTAAGTTGTTGAACAATGATGAGCTTAGTCCTGGATGAGAGTCTTAAATGCGCCGCGGGAAAATATTTGGAAGTGGCTGTGGATAACCGATATTCCACGATTTTCAATTCCTTGTCTTCTTTGAAGGGAAGGTTGGCAAACACCTTCTTTCTTGCCAATTGTACTTTTGCATCGGTTGGTTTCGATTCCATATGTCGTCGAACAAACGCCTCTGGGTATCCGTTCTTCTTGAGGATCTCTTTTATATAGGTCAACTCTTCGATCAGAATCTCCGGACTACAAATTCTATTTACCCTGTATGCTAAACAGTTCACTAAATTCCGTTCGTATCTCAGTGAGACAAAACTTTCAAAATGTGTACTGTCCAATCCACGTGCACTTACGGTATATTCTTCTTTCGATGTGACCATCCTCCCCTCGACGAAGACCAATGTCCATAAATGTAAAAACGTTGTCCTTTTATACCTCCATTGTAAATCGTCTACCCGGATGAGCGTGATTGAATACTTCAAGGAGCTTATTAATAATATTATTGATATAATTAATATAATATTAATAAATAATGAGCCAAAAAGCGAATAATGAATAAGCCGAGGCAATGAGTGTGGCAAATATTCCCCATACTATGATTGAACGATTGGATCGTTTTTTACAGAATGAATGTGACCGAAGACAGTTCAAACTGCTGTGGAGTAGTTTGTTGGGACGGAAATTTATCGTCGTGATTGCAGTTACTTCT
>UZAN01041672.1:38799-48963 GCA_900618425.1 Echinostoma caproni
GAACTGATTCATTATGTGAATAAGCAGCTTTCGCGTGATAGCAAGTTCACTGTGGTCATAAGCATACCCATTGTGGGAGGGGTCCTGTAATTGGATAAATCGGCCTCTACTGATGAGCTTTGTTGAAAATTGAACTGGGTTTGATCACCGTTTTGTGTATATTCTATTTATTAACTGACGGTTTAGGGTGAACATGAAGCCTGACCGCATAACATTCTTTTCATCACTATCCCGCGTTCCAGCTGATTTCAAAGTTGGTTGGCAAACTCTACACTAGTACATAAAGGTAACATTGGGTTGAAGAGAACTATCATTAATCCCATTCTTAAACTTTGTTTATCTTTTTTAGATAGCAAACCAAACACGACAGTAAATCAGATGAGAGACAAACGTAAGAGTTAAGTTCATGTAGTTAACTAAGCTCAGTTGGAAAGAGGGAGTTGATGAATGAGTTTATTCACATCTGACTAACTCGACTGAATATCCCCTATATCACATAAAAGCAGTTGAATAATGTTGGTTTCGATCATCTGTTCATCGAATTATTCTGTAAATGGTGTGTATTTGGGGCGCTTCTGACAGTTTCTTAGTTGTTGCGCGTTTCGCTTATTGCGTTTCCGCTGCCCGATATAAAAAGCACAAACCTTCGTGGCGTCAATTTTTCCGTTTATTTATGTTATCAGCGCTCAGCAGAATGGATTTTTTTGGCGGAAAACGTTTATTTGCTTTACGGTTAGAGACCGCATTAATAAAACCTGAGCGGAGTTTAATGCTGTCCAGAAAGCTTTTCATGTTTCCTGTTAATATCCTCCACAATTTCCATAATCCACTTTCGAGCTTCGTCCACATCCACTTTTCCGTCATTATTGCAATCGCGTTTCCGTATTGAGTCCATTACACGTTGTTTAAACTTAGCATTGGGTACAAACGTGGCAATCTCGTCAACAGAAACTTCTCCACCTCTTTCCTCATCCAGTCGGCTTAGGAGAGCGTTGGTCCATGATTCCGGCTTCCTGGGGGATGGGATGAGAGAAGTGAGATGACCGTGGGTGGATGTTGTGTGAAGAAAACCGGTAAACAATCAACAAGATGAATACCTCAAAATACGTTTCCTGAGCTACAATAATGAAAAATGAGAATGATTATTTAATATGATTTAAGCAATAAAGTTAGGCATTTCGCTGTGATAAGCACAAGGATGTGTTATTGATGGTTCCTATCTTTGGTCGTTACGATAGTAGTGTTGGAGATACTACTCACTTGTGAGTAGTACGCAAAAAGATGAGATCAATGGTTTCTTTCAGCGACCAACAATGAACAAGACCTGTTGGAGGAAACTGCCGCTGTTCGATATGGAAAATGCAAGCACGCACATCTTAAAGTGGACCATTTCATCAAATATCCAGTGGATGTGCAGAAATTCCGCAAACTTGTTCCAAATGAGATATTTTATCGTCAGAATCACAAATTAACCATATCCTGACCGTTTTAGGCACGTATCTCGACCGAGCGCCGCATTGTGAAATTATAACGCTGGTAACACAGTGGAGTTAACCAAAGCAGTAATCTCTTTCTTAGGCTGGCAGTAAATTATCTTTACGATATCTATCTCATTCAAAGATAGGAAAATATTCGGCTGAGTCAGCTGAACTGGTGTCAGTTGGTATTCAAGGTTAGTGACAGTGCGTCTGTTTACGTCGGCCATCCAAATAAATAAATAAATCAGTCAATCAATCAACCTATCTATCTATCTATCCATCTATCTATCTATCTATCTATCTATCTATCTATCTATCTATCTCTATCTATCGTATCCATCTATCTATCTATCTATCTATCTATCTATCTATCTATCTATCTATCTATCTATCAGTTTTGTCAAAAAATAATCAACTACTTAGCGAATCAGCTAGGCGGTTTCCCTTTTAATCCGTGCGTTATAATGGATAAAGGGTCTCTGTGTTATCGTTCCTCAATTAAGGTTATACAGTTCAAGTCAGAAGCAATGCTCAGGAATCATAACAGTTCCGAGATAACTATTCCATAGGCTTTGTCTCACATCGCAAGAAATTATTTTGAGAACATGGAAAGTATAGGATATGACGTGGAAATAATGTTTCCCGAGATGCGGATGTTGTTGTTGGTGTGTTCTCCGAGCTGGAAGCGTTGTTCTTCGCAGACGCTTTGTATCCAGGCGAGGCAACATCAATGCACTGGGTACGAAAACGTCTGCGAACAAGTTTTAGAAATCGGAAAATACACCAAAGACCACAAAATTGAAAGTCCTTTCAGAAAAGAAAGTTAAACGCGCTAGTTATTTTTATGGTCTACCGGATTACATTTTGACTGACAGATGTGATCACATGGAAAATCCAGACGGCAAATATCAGCTGTCTACCGTAGCCCTAACTCATGTGGGCCTGCTGATTAGTGTCTGCATAATATACCGTGTTACTAAACTGTCACTCAATTCAATGTTAGAGATATTTTTACAGACGCTTGTATTAACTTTAAACTCTTCATCTAGTGTCCCTCACTGTCAAACTGGCTACATAAGATCGTACAAGTGTTTCTTTATAATTGCACGGCAAATTAAAAGCATCGTTTTAACACCAAATTTACGGGAATACCATACCCTTGACCTTCGTTAGCCATTGATGGATGATTTTTCTGAAACAAAAAATGAATGCAGAGACAATTGTTCTGTTCGCAAAATAGTAACAGGTTAGTTGTTTTAACGGACCAATTTCCAGAAATCGATTTATTGGAATACTCTGATATTCATTGTACCTTAACTGAAATGAAATTTGCCAGTCATAGTTTTCCAAGGAAAGCATCCTGTATTTGGGTCCTCATTCAAATATATTCATATGTATGCAAAATTTCAGTTTATAATCTCGTGGTTAATTATCCTGATTTCCGAGGCTTAATTCGTTTTGGTGTACTCCGTCAGATTGACGATTGACCATCCCATCTACCGTTACTTGTTCCTAATGGTGTGCCTCATGATTCAGCTCATCCTTTTTGATTCATCTCACTGGGTTTGACTTAACATAACCTTCATCTTTCGAGCTTATATCGTCCAGTTCCCGGTCATATATACCTGTTTTCAGACTGATATGCAAAATTGAAATGCATCAAATTAGACTAAAACATGAGTCAGCTGGGGCTGTTATATTGATTCATCTTTTCACATTTATCACTAGGAAGGCTTGTACACCGTTCGACCCCAGTTGAACTCATACCAAGTGGCCATAAAATAAAATACAGGTATTGATCAAACTCGTTCAAGACGCTGATTTTCATCCGATCCGTTCCTCTCGATGCTTAGTATTTGCAGTCTCATTCAATAGATTTTGTATGATGATACTTCCACACCAGGCGTCACATATCTGTGATAATATTCCTGTTTGTTTTCGCTGCCATAAGTCCAATGATACTACAATGTATGATCTACTGAGTTGGACGACTGAGGCTAGAGAATCAGATGTAATATGCAAAGCCTGGGTTAGAAACCTAATTGGAACCCACTTATAGACAACTGTTAAACATGATAAATGCACTGCACTTTCATTTTAACAATGGTCCTAGTTGCCTTTGTTTGGAGTTCAACAAGTCGACTATTAAAAACAGTGTTTTATAGTTTCTTCTAATACATGCCATACCCTGGCCACTGACAACCACTATCGAGGTAGCTAATTTATCCCCGTTTCCAAAACAGGGATACATTTTCCACTTTATATTCAAAACCCAAAGCTATCTCTAACATATGGGATGGTGAGTTGGAAGTAGAATGTATTTAGACAATAAAAGGCTCATTGCACGAGTTTAATCAACACATGTATTGGTGAACGTGGTTTTCATAATTAGAGAATTATCCTCAAGAGTTATCCAAGCAGGAAAATAGGTCACATAAAGACGGACAAAAGAGGCATTTGAATCAAAATGTCAGGTTCATTCAGCAGTTTAATAGCGCACCGTAAGTTTTATAGAAATTTTGATAAATCACCATACAAACAAAATCGTGGCCAAAAATTTTAAAACGACTAATACACGCAACAAGAGATGAAAAACTGAGTGGTTTTAGGAATAAACAACAGCAAGAAAAATGGTTGATTGGGTTTCTCATATCTCTAGTTTGTTAAATCAGTCATTTGTTATTCAAAGGGGTCTCATTGCGAACAGGTAAACCAGGTCGTTTCACAATATGGACCAAAACTCACAGTCAAATAAACTGGTAATTATGCCAAATCAAAATAAGCCCGCGCTTCATTGTGATCATTTATAGCTGCCCGAATTTCATGTTTTCGCTCCTGAGTTGCGTGGTTAGACTCACCAATTTCGTGTGTATACACGTTCATTAAGGTTTCCACCCAGCAGTCCGTCCCTATGGATCCGCTGGCTTGTAATAACATGTTCTATGGAGACGCACCATGCACCATGGTGTCTGTAAGCAACTCGCCCGGGGGATGTAGCACGTGTAATGGAAATGAATACTTTAGTGGGCTGTACGAATCAGAGGCCTTTTTCACCTGTCACCTCAAGCATTCAGTCTGTGGCAGACAAATTTTAGATTAATTAAAAGCACTTCCCTCATCATGAGAGCAAGAAGGAGCAGTGTGATCATAGGGTGTACTGAATTCAGCTGACGGTTGCGTGTATTTATTCAGATCACGTTTGATTCGAATACTAGCAGGTTTGAGAAAGGGGAATTCATGGGAAAATGAAAAGAAATGATATGTAAGCCAATGGTCATGAAAATTGAAACCAGACGTTCGTCACTGAAGTTTAGGAAATTTATTATGAATGTCACATGAATTGCGGGCCCCGTTCCAGTTCAATCCGTCATACTCTGATGTTGCGGGTTTATTCACATAATGGATCTGCTCGGTTAAATCGACTTCCTGACGAGAAGATATGATAAATCATGAAACGAACACCGTTTTGGGCAATAAAGATGGTTAAAATAGAAGGTATACGATTAATCCAGATGGAGCCACGGACCCGAATGATGGACCATAAAATCAAAAGACTTATCTGGCATTTATACTGGTTAATACATGCAGAGGTTATACAACATTGGGATCAGACTGAAAGCTCAAACAACAAGGTGCACATAATCAAGCTGTCAAAAGAATCCGTTTCCTGTTCAAATTATTATTTGCTAGATTGAAGTGTTATGTGGACATTGTGAAAAGTTCTTTAGCCCCCGATGGAACTCGAACCCAGGTATGGACGCCACCGATGTTTTGGACAGAGCCTCGTTTACTAGGCGGGCTACAGGCCTACACAGATAATATTGATCTATTCACATTAGAATTTACCCATCCAACTTACACGGGCATATGGAATCAATCAGGTGACATGCAAACTGACTGCCCTCGACAGGTCTTCCTTAGAACTCACCGGAGTCCATCGAATGAACTATTAAGGCAGAGTTAATTGTTATAATTGTTGTTCGGTAGATTGAAGTGTTATAGATCCGTTTATCTCTGGAAAGTATCATCCAAAGCCTTTCCCTTTAAGCCATAACCGAAAGCCGCAATGGGTTAAACCCACCGCGATATCCTTCATCCGGAACAAACAAACTTTAACCAGATCGCGGTAAGTAAATCAGAACAAAAGGTATTTAAATATCCTTAGTTGAACAAATGTTGAAATCCTTTTTTATCTGAAAAAGAGTTATATTGCCAGGCTTGGTGAATGAATGAGTTGTAACTATTGCATACTGTGCCTTTGACCGCTGTAATTGCCTCAATCTCGCAGCGTGGCTAAATTAGGTGATGATTCAGTGTATTTGGTGTGGATTTATGTCTAATGTGTCCATTGTTCTCGGACCTTAAGCTTTTCTGCTTCTCCAAGCGGACTCATCGCTGGATAAGCTGAGGAACGGTACGTGTTTATTTTTCGTTTGTATCGAACTTCTAGTTCTTGTCAGGGTTTTCAAATGTATGACAATCATATGGTTTGTATTCCGGACTAAGAGCTACTAACAAAACATGATTGTATTTTTGATGACGTTCCGTTGCACTGACTTGAAGTTTGTATTCGATTCGTTAGCGGTGGGGCTTCATACAGAAACCTCGAAAAACGGCAGTAATATTCGTCGTACTTACCGAATGTAATGCACCTTTAACATATCGATAACGGTAAAATGAATGGAAAGGGGAGACCGAACAGTTTCATCGGCATGGAAGATCGAAAAGGAAATAATTGAATGTGCACCTGGAGGATTGAATTGGAAAGATGTTGCCAAAACATCAGGGTTAAGATGGAACAAACAGATGTTCATCTATCGTTTTCTAAATAAAAACTGATCGATCAAGAGGCTGCTTATCCAGTCTGGGAAACAACTCTGTGACACTGCTAAGGACAAATGAACAGAATATACCAAATGATTATAGCCAAATGGTAAAACAGCGTCGAAGTTGTACACTGAAGAGACCAAAAAAATCATCTGTTGTCATGGCTTTTGACTCATTACCGTTTTCTTCCATCGCTAGAACTTCCAAGTTTAACGTCATATAAAGATCACTTGCTATATATCTAACGGGTTTCTACCTGTTGATAGTGACTGTGTACCCAAGTGTTTTAACAGTATTTAATGGTAACCACGCACCACTTTCTTGGAGCACTTTGGATCTATGGCTGGAGATCAATCATTAAATCTGTCTTTTGATACCACCTGGTCTGTTCTCGACCCTTTTGTAACATTTTTAAAATCTAAATTAGTTGAATTTTGAGCACATCAAAAGTTGGGTGATTGAAACGACTACAGCCGTACAATGAATGCGTACAGAATGTTTTAAAACTAGGGCTGCATCGACTTAATCTTCTCTACTCAATTGGTCGTGCAGTACTTGACACAATCACGACGGTCAAAGGCGCAGCAATCGCTACAACTCATTTGTTCACCATGACTGGCAACATAAATCTTTGTGAGAGCATATAGGACTTCAACATTCGTTGACCTAAGAATATTTGGATACTTTGAGTTTTGACTTTCTCATCGCGGCTTGACGAAGGTTTGTGTGTTCAGGGTAAAGGAATACCGACGTGACCCAGTAGTTAAAGGTGCTGGGGAAAGGATTGTGAATTGAAGCTAAAGACTTGCGGGTATTCGATGGGAAAACGGGGTAACTTATTACCTTGCGGTTGCAAAATATCCTACACATCATCTAGTAACAAAATGGTTTTTTGGGGGGCATGTTATTGACATTAAATGATACTCAGGAGTTGAATGTGTACTCATGTGCAAACGAAGATAACTTTTCGTGGATTGAACAAGCGGTTATCTATATACTGACATTACTTGAACACTATTAAAATCACAGGAACGGAATAATCGCGGCTCGGAATTCGGCAACAGCTGAGACAATGCAAGTTCGACTTTTGAAACCTAAGTACTATCCAGCACGAAAATCGTGTCAGCTACCGAACACCCTATGCTACATTCAACCAATCGGAAGGTGAACGTATTGACAACGGTAGAGAATTACGAACACCTACCTAACCTTGTTTGGGTATCACGTAATTCTTTGATTACCGAGTCCTCCACTGCCCTCCGTTAGTGGAGCACCCCTCGGTAATCGATCGCAAAGATACGCTGAAATTCATGCGTTTCATATATGGAAAAGTATGCGTATATAATGATGAATTCAACGAAAGGTTTTCATCCGACTCTCCATATTTCGAGTAATATTGAAACGTGGTTGATGTTACGCAGAAAGTTAAGTAACAAATGTATTTCGCTAGACATTGCTTTTCTTTAAAGCTCCATTTCAGTAGCAGAGCACTAAACAATATTTTCTAAAATCGGTTTTCGAATTGTTTCCTTTCGCGCACACTTTTCATCTTTGTTTCTTTAGCACGTTCTTGTGCTCTTTGGATTTTCGACCATGCCTTGAGGGCATCTTCTACGTTAGCATATATCGGTACATCGTCTGTGTCAGGAAGCTTTAGTACACGCTGGTCGCAAATGAAAAACTTCTGGTTTAACCGGACCGAACCGCTTTAATCTCTAAGATATGATTTTCCCATTTCTTCTTTTTTTCTTGCTGCAGATTTTGGTGCTCGTTTTGGGGTGCAAAGAAAAAGGATCAAAGTACAGGGAATATGGAAATATTAAAAAAATTTTCAAAAAGAAAATAAAGTCATCTTATAGAATATGTATGAAGAAGAAGAAGAAGATTGAGAAGTTGTACGAGCTCCACTAGTTGCAACGCTCATTCATAGCACTCACTATCTCTGACCATCACTCCGGTCTAGCAAGACGACCGCAATCTATATGACCAAGTCTAGCCTTGTGTTTGCTTCCTAATCACATAGGAGTACAGAATGTGAATCACTGTACAATTACACATGGCTCAGGTTTGTTGTGTGCACTCAACCACTGAATCGATCAATCGTAAAGCTTTAAAGTTGGCAGGCGAGGAATTTCTAAATTCATTCATTATGAATGGCTTCCACAACAAGCTAGTGATGTGATCGAGTTTGATCGTGTGTGTGTGTATTTGCATGTGGGCGAACTCTGAGTAATTAGATGTTCGGCAGGTTTGAAGTTTGTATGGTGAGTGTGAAAAGTTCAGTAGCTTCGAGTGTGAAAAGCTCAGTGCCATCGTTTTGGCATCGTAACTCAGCTAGTAGAGCGTGCGCATAAAAAGTGTAGGCGATGTCCATGCGTGGGTTCGAATCCCATCGAGATTACCAAACTTTTCACAATCGCCATACAAACTCTGAGTAAACGGATGTCGCCATTCCAACTGAAGGCTTTGGCTGAGGGCCTAAATCGTTCTCTTGTCCTGAGATGGGATTTCCTAGATTACCACCTGATGATGCTACAGTAAACGCTAACTAAATTGAAGTCCATTCTGCATCGTTCTTCACAGATGATAAAAAAGACCGCGTTGTCTATTGTATTTAGCGCGGTACCTGGCAATAAATTGGGCACATTTCAGACAGCTATCCGTTGTCTCAGTTTTATATAACAAGCCGTCTCTTTTTCGCCCATTATTTCAACTGAGATGGCGCCCTCAGACACTCGCAAAGCCTGTTGCAAATAGCGCCGTTGTGCTCTGCCCTGCCAGAAAACAGATTACTGTGTCTGTAGTTCTGGGAAGACCATCAACGTGCCACAAAGTCCTCGAAAGATCGCAGCATGTCGCTTCAATTCACTAGGTGAGATGGCTCAACTGGACGAGATAGCAGTAAGCTAGCGTTGAAGTTGCTTGGTAATAATTGTAGGTCCTACTGAACTACTTAAGATTAATCTGATCACGCAAAATGTTTATACAATTTAAACTTAAACTCACTGTTCGCAGATAGCATCGACAAATTGTGTTGATACATCGTCGCACGTCTAGTGTAAAATTCCATGCCCGCTATGAGTCAGAGTTATGATAAGAGCCATAGGCGCGCAAACATCTTAGTGTAGATAAAAATTAGGATCAGGCATGACGCATAGTTCATTAATCAGTGTACGTTTCTTTTGAACCTGGACTTGTTTCTCCTTGATGAATTTAAATATAACACGAGTCCCCAGCTCGTATGCACAAAACGAGGCAAATGCTAACTAACGAGACTAAAAACAAGGGAAAGTGATATCTGCACCGTCAGCTCAAGAACAACCTTGACAATAACTAGTGAGACGGAAGTTGCGGATGCATGAAGAAATAGTGAGCGATTACTCTAACGGATATGTAACAACGGAAGTTGCTGAACTCCAGTTGGTGAAAAAATGTACTAGCACACTGTTCACAGTGAGTAAAAACGAACCGAGCACTTGCAAGGGGGGAGAGTATTTTTACTGGTTGAAATTCGCACAGATCACGGATTACGACTCACCTACTACAAGTCACGGACGCCACAGAAACATTGAATCTTACTAGCACTTGCACGACGGTACCCCACGTAACCATCAAGCAAAAGGAATACAACAGAAGAAGCGGTTCATCTATTTGAGCAAACCAAGGGGGTTAAATAACACGTACGAAACAAGTTTATTGTTTATCCAGACATCTACCAATCGCGTTCTCGCATTCTTAGCGTTGTACAACTTCTGACTGGGTCGCACAGCTTCTGACGGGTCTGCACAATCGGCCTGTAATTCGTTGTCCGGAAGCTGTAACGCGCAGTCACTTGGCTGGCATCATCTAAGAAGCCCGA